>VNJY01006465.1:0-120301 GCA_008042715.1 Drosophila bocki | reverse complement strand
TCAGAATTTCTCGTCGAAGTATTCTTGCATAAATAAATGCAGAATCCTTTAAATTTATGTTTTTAACCTATAAGGCTTAAATTTTTTTAAATTATTACCAAAAAAAATTTTTAAATTAATTTTACAGCGTAAGAACCTTGCCCTCGCAAAACATATTATTTTTCCTAATTTTCTAATATTTTTTCAGTTCAAAAAACCAGCGAAATGATATAAAAATAAAATTCTCATTGTGAGACCATACTGTCAATGAACTGGCTAATACATTTTTCAATTACAATTTTCTTCATTAAACCCGTATTTTGTTATCGAGTATCTGGTATATTTTATGTAGATCTATCGATTATCGCGGCAATGAAGTAGCTAATGCATTATTCTAATGCATTAGAGCGCCATATAGTCGTCTTGCTCGCAATTGTGTAAAACGCTATAGCGCTGTCAAATCTTTAATGAAGTCTCTAATTAATGCGGCAGTGTCATGCCAGTATTATGGGTTTTTGATCGGTGAAAAAATTTAGCTAGGGGCCATATTGGTCTTTTGATTCATTAAATTGTAGTTCCTTATTTATAAATTTTTAATATTTTTTAGTTTCTTATTTTCCTTATTGCCCTTGGTTCGTCATAAATAAGAATGTAAATTCTCACCTTTTCGCTTACTTAAAAAAAGAGTTAAAAAGAGTGACTCAAAAATAGCTTAAATGGGTTAAGGGGCGGGCCTTTAAAGCGCCGTTAGATGTCGTCACTTAATCAAATGCAGGACTCCTTCTGCTCCTACTTCTCCTGGGCTCTGCCACCTCCATTTCGAGGCGACGCCCAACTACGTCTGCCATTTCTTATGCAAGCGGGTCAAAGTCAGGGCACTTGGCCCAGCTGGCGGTCCCGCCCCTTCATTCCAGAGCTCTTCAGTAGCACAGGAAAAAATCAGGGTGCCTTGTATAGAATTCAGATAAGAAATATCGCTAATGAAATCTTTAAACTTGTAAATGTTCCATTGATATACAAAATAAAACAAAAACTAAGGTAAATTTTGGTAGAAATTCTAATACCTCTAACTACTAATACACATAGTTTACAAATAACATTTTCCTTCAGTGCACTTCTCCACTCGTTGTCCTGTATGTACAATCCATTTGCTGACGTAATAAACCATAATAAAGAGGACGAAGCGCGTAACAGACCCGCATTGTGCCCATTTCAAGGACAACAAACGACAGAGGAAGGAATATAGAGAAAGAGGATGGTTTAGAATCGGCCGAGATGTGGCGACAATTTGGCGTCTTCGGCAGGGTGTTTTCCTTGCCAGAAAAAAAAAGAAAACACAATTGAAATAGGCCAAGTTATGAATGCAGGCTCTGTTTGCTCTCTCCTGCGATGAGTCCTTTCTTTCCTGCCTGCACTTAAATTTTCAAAAGAAGGTCGGTCGTCTACCTTGCCAAGAATAATCCATCTTTAACCTGTAACCTTTTCAAATTGGTTTATTAATTAGTTGGGCTGGCGCCTAGGAGCCCAGATTGGAGGAAGGAGCGCGTTCTTTAATGTTGTTTGCACACTTTTGATGAAATTTTATTACACACAGCTCATTAGGACTAATGATGCTTGTTGGCTGTCAGACTTGATTCAGATCCTGAGTACACACAAAAAAATAATCATAATCGTAGTAATTAAATAGCTAAAAGTTTAAGAAATTGAAACTTGATTCTTAATTTCTTAAAGTTATGCTCTCCTCTACTTTTCGATCCCCTTTTCTTCTCTTTCTCTTTACTTGTTAATTGCTTATTTTCCACTTTATTTTTCTCTCTGTATTTGTAGGGCAAAGGCTGCCAACTTGAGACGAGACCTGAGCCCGAACTTGAGATTATGGCGGATGAGGAAGAGTCTGTGGGAGGGGCGGGACAGGAAAGCCAACTGCAGCATTGACGATAATGAAGGGGCTGTCGGTTGGCCTTGTGTGATATATATGTATATACTATATGTAGTACAGGGAGTGTCTGTGGATGGGGCCCAGCGTCGACTGTCTGCCTTTGCACTTAATTATATTTGCAGGGCCCAGACGATGACGATGTCGAAGCCAAATGGCCAAATTGAACGTGAATTTCAATGATTCACTCACACGGAAATGGTCACTGAAAAGGGCAAGAAAAACGAATGTTTTTTTTATGGGAAAATCAAAGAATTTTCACCCCTTGAAAGGAGTATAGGTGTTACTTTGCCATATAAAACTTTAAACTAAATGTATATAAATGAAATACGTTTGAAAAAGTTCAGCTTGTACGGTTTATTATTATTCTGTTTATAAGTTTTGGCTATTTTTATATTTAATAAGCTAAAGTTTTAATGAGTGTGTAATGTCACGTCAGCAAGTTAATTATAAACATTACATTACCTTAATTATTTTTAGCCCTTTGGGAACAAGGCTTAAAAGAAATAAAACAAGGCAAACTAATTCGGAAAAAGCTAGTTTTTATATAAATAAATGTACAAACTTTATAACGAAAGTAAATTTAAATTGTTGTTACTCTTGATAAGTATTAAAGGCAGAAATTAAAGCTAACCATTGAAATGAAATCCTCTGGTATCCTTGTATCGTTGGCTAAAAGAAATGTTGCCTACTTAACGGGCGCTGCTCAATTAGTCGTCTTATTTGCAATGAATGAGAGTTGCCTGGATTTGTTTTCTTTTTCTTTTGCTACAAGGATGCAGACAGCAGCAGTTAAATTAATAAGAGTTTCAAAAATAATAATGTAAACCAATTAAAAAATTATGATTAAAATATTTTAAGCCGCAGAAACATTCAAAAAAAATCTAAGGTTTATTTAAATTAAAGTAATTTCCCCATAAAGAGCTTTATATTATTTTAAATAAATATTTAGCATATTTAAAATATATGGTAAAGTGAAGTATATAAATTCTTAAGGTAACTTCTAGACCATTTAAAGCCGCTTTTCCTTTAGTAAAAAAGCCTTTTATAAGGGGTCAAAACTTGCTTTCTTCAATGACACCTACCATTCTGACCACAGGTGTCGCACACAGGTTTATACTCCCAAAACAAAGCACACTCTCCTCTCACGAATACACTTGCAAAGTGGAGAAGCAGACAAACAAGCCAAATGACACGTAGCCATAAATCCCCCAACATTTTATTGCCAAAGCGCTAAGCTTTAGGGCCACGTCTCCAGGTGTGTGTGCGTGTGTGTGTTTGCGTGTTGGTGCGTAGGTGAGCCAGTGCGTGTGTGATTCATGTGATTTGTTTTGGCGAGACAAACACACATGACACACACACGACGCAGACGTCAAACAGGAAACATAAAATGCCAACAACAATTTACTTTGTTAATTTACGTGCAAGTATTTGCATAAATAATAAAAGCAACAGCACCGCCAAAGGCTAAATAAAAACAATAAAGGGGAAAAACCCAATAAGAAATTTCAATACTTTCGAGTGATTTCTTTTCCTTCGGTTATCGATTGGTGTCCGGGTTGGGGGAATTTCGTTGGAATTTTTAGATGTTTCAATAAACAATAATAAATCTTTTAACTACATTACAGAAGTCAGCAGAAAAGAGTGAAGGCTTGTGCAGTTATTGCTTTTTTATAAACATTTAAGTGTTGTATAAATTAATAAATTTTACCTATTCAAAACCTAAACAAAAGGTTAAGCACTTTTTTTTTTATAAGTTAAAACTCTATTGCAAACTTTCAGTTTAACTTACCTCCATTACTTAAATAAAAACCAGTATTTAAAATATTTAAATAATTGAAATATTTATAATATCAGTACTTTCTAGATAGAATTTTGCTTTGTTTCAAATAATAAAATATTACTAAACCTCAAATCGAACCGCCTAGACCTAAAGTTCATGGTTCACTTACAGAAACCACCAAAATTGCGCATACGCAGCGTGGGCAGCTAGGAAGGTGGTAGCTTAACCGCAACGAGTAGCAAATTCAGCAAATGAAGCCACTGAGGGTCCGATGGAATTGTCAACACGTTCGAGCCACCCGATGGTCATTCTCTGGCTGGTAAATATTTAAAATGCCAATGAAAGCGGATCAGAAGCCAGCCCCGAGCAGTGACGGTGATGGCCCCAGCCCCAACTGTAGTTTTCCCCACTTTTCCCACCTCGCAATGATGGCCAATGATAGTTTTATGGCTCTCTGTTTTGTAGTTTGTTCTCTGGCGTTTTTATTTCACTTTTCTGTCTCGGCTCTTTTTGCGTTTTAACGTTTTTTGTTTTTTCTCTTTGGTTTTTTCAAGAGCCATTTACAATTCACTTAGGTTCTAAAGGGGTGGCGGCGTACACAAAATATTAGCAAAAATATCAAACGGAAAGTAACTATATTGTTATTAGTAATATCATTTTTATTTCTAGATTTTATTATTATTTTTATTATACAAAGCAGGGCCAGAAATCCTCTAGTTCAACTTTTGTTAACCATAAATGTTTCAACTCGTTTCTATAGCATACTTATCTGCTTTCAATACATAGTTCTTGGGTTTCTCAATAAATATTTTCCTCTTTGTTTTCAATTTCGTTTTTCAATGGACTGCACATTTTATCAAAACATATATAGGTTTGTATATATATTTGCTTTATAATCTGTGCACAATTATTACAATTATTATTATCTCTCTGGCTTTCAAATTCAATCTTTTACATTATTTCCCTTGCCACCTCCACCGGTTCCAGTCTCATACGCATTATTTGTTTTATATTATTTTCTCTGTTAATTTGTTGTCAGCTTAAGTTACAGGAGGGACTATGGTCTACATTCGTACATACATATATCTGGGGGGAAAGTCATTAACTAAATTGAAAAGCATATTAAAATAGGGCCGAGCAGGAGGCACCTCCGCCATGTGTGTGTGTGTCTGAGTATTCCGCCTCGGTGAAAATCCAACAAAGAAGAGCCAGAGGAGGAGTTCGTTGAACCGAGGAAAAGGAAAAGGAAAAGCAAAGCCAGGCAACTGAAAATGTCACTGCTGGGTTGGAAAACAAAGGCGTGGGGCCAGGTGGAGTGGGACTCGGAGTTAACCTAACTACCATTGCTAATAACAACAGGGAGGAGGAGCAGTCGAAGGAGCAGGTGGAGCAGTCCAAGGCGTAGGCCCTGATGATGAGATATCGCACCCAATTTCTGCCCCAATCAATCATAATTCGTTTGCCTAGCAAAGGGATAGTTCTCCTGCTGGCGGAGAGGCGTGGTCTTACACTTTAAATAGTTTTAAACAAATTACTGGAAAGTTAAGTAACCTTTCTTGGTTAGTAGTATCATTATAGGATGACCAAAAATATCGATACAAGAAACGGTATCTTAACAGATATTATAAACCTCATTGCTTGTACTTTGCAGGCTTAAGACATTGCAAGATCTGATTTTTATTCTTTTGAAGAAACATACTCTCACCCCAAATTTATTTCCAGTGTGTTCATCAAACACAAAACATTTTTCGGCTTGCATGTCAAAGATATATATCAATATACAAAGATATATATCAATATACATAGATATATATAATAATCCACAGGCAACAAGCAAATGTTTTATAATTGATGCAAGGCAATAACCAGGACAATAACAACAACAAGTGGTCATGACAACAACAGAAACTTAAAAATAAAATGCAGAAAAACAAGAATGTTGCATTTGTTGCCATAGAGAAAGTCAGTCAAGTGGGCGAAACCCAGAACCCCTCCTTGATTCCGATTGGAATATTTCTGCTTTTGTCCCGTAAACAAACTCCACACACACTGGTTCGTCCTGGAATCAAACTGAAAAGTCGTCGAGGGCGTTGCCTGGCAGTTTTTCCCTACGCCTCCATTTTCCCCGGAGATACATGACACGAACATGCAATTAAAGTCGAATATATATATATATATATGTAGAGAGAATTTATAGAAACACTGACTTTTTATATCTATTCAAATTTCTCTACAGAAAATCCCACAGAAATGCAAAAAGGACTCCACCTCTTGCCAGGTGTATACAGGTGCACTTGCACAGACCGACGCCTCTGAAGAGTGAGACTGGCTGACCAGGACAGACATCCGTATAGACACGAGATAAATGCAAAGGGAAACATATTGCGTGAGGCAATAAAGCGAAAGGAACAAAAAGGATGGACCTTTGATGTTTTCAAAATAAAGTGTAAGTTTTTCTTAGTTTTTTTTCTAGAGAAAAATCCATTTTTTGGAGCATAGATTGTGGCACACATGTCGGCTACGTAATGAAGCTTGGTGTTCGTGTGTCTCCCACTGACAGCAGGTGCAGCTCCAAATGTTAACGCCAAGTGCCATCAAATTAAACATTTTCCTCAGCGGAAATGAAGGAGAAAAAGCAAGCAGAATTGTGCTCTGCAAAGTCTGCATTGAAAATCCATTTATAGTTTGTGGCATTATGTTATTTTTGTAGCCTGTCTCCTGTCTGCTGTCACTGCAAAACGAACTCGAACTGGTGGCAAAGGCACTGGAAGTGCACCGCATGCCACTTCGCCCGAAGTCGGGGCTCAATGACACCGTCTCCGATTCCGTTTCCCCTATATATTCCATATTTCCTGCATATATTATAAAGTTTGGGAGGGTAGCAGCAATATTTGAGGTCTAACCGACTTGATTTGAAGCGTCAAAAAATAAGGTTTTTGGCTCTATAATTAATTTGGCATTTATTTTGGCCTCAATTCGCTGAGGGAGTGACCGAAATAGGTAAGCATATTGCTTGAAAAATTCAGTTTACTATAAAAAGTTGGCCAAAAAGGTTTGAGAACGACATTAATATGCCTTTAATATTTTTATAAATTTTAATTTAAGAAATGACGTAAAGTTTAAAGTGTCCCACTTAATTTCTCCTTATTTTTAACTAAATATTTTAGTAAAAAAGTTTTTAAGAAAACTTTAAACGCTTTGAAATGATATTCCTCATGGAACCCTTGGCAGTTAACTAAAGCCAGATAACTTTTAAAGGAATTTATGTTTCTAAAAACTGCAAAAGAATCACCTTTTAATTTATAAAATTAAATATATATTTAATCCCCACTATCAAGGAACAATAAACAACCACCAGGGTATCCTTTCAGTGATTGAGGCCAACCGAAATTGATTCGGGAGTGCTCACTCACTCACTAGCTCACACTGAGCTCTCCACTAAAAGGAAAACTAATCACACTCGTCCTCGTTGTCGACTCGATTCTCCATCCATCTAACTGACACCACTTGTGCTTCCAGGAGTCCTGCCTCCTCCTTTTCTGGTTAAAAATGGACTCTCCCCCGCTGTCAGTTTCAATAACATGAACTGCCTCTGCTGGAAGGATGATAAAAAAGACGGCAGTGGAGTGTCATGTGCGTAGTCGTTATGGCTGGGCTGGCGTGTCTACAACACAGAGATACTTGGTACCTACAACCGTGCGCTCTTTAGCCGGCCAATCCTCGATAGCTGTCCAACTGACAGCTGAGCAGGATGAGCCCAGAAGGGGACTGAAGGCTGAACTCCACTCAATTCCGCAGTTGACGCATTTCCATTTACAGGTCTTGTTTTCCCCGACTTGTGCCGCTGCATTAATTATTCAGTTTCGGCATATTTAATGGATGGGGGGAAGAGAGAGAGAGAGAGAGAGAGAGAGAGAGAGTCAGTTGTCAAAATCAAGTTTAGAACAAAGCCAACAAATATATACCCATGACGTCTGCCATCGGGGCTTTTGCATTTGAATTTTAATCGAATGAAAACATTTGCGTAACAATTTGGCAACATGCAGCCATCGTGTGTCCTTCTGCCTGCTGCCAGAGATACAAGGATACACGGATTCCCCGAGCAGCTGCAGATACAATACGTAATCATTCGGCGACGCCTCCGCTTACACACATTTTCCAAAATGAAAATCAATACCAGCGGAGGCGTAGAGAAAGGGGTGAGCTGTCTTTTCTGTCTCTCTTTCTCCCTGGGGGGAGAAAAGTCCCCGTAGCCTGGCTCCAAACTTCTGCACATGCTGTTGCATATTTTATCAATTCAACTGCAAAGTCATTCAAATGGATAGCAAAGACATGTTTAGTGGGGGCGGAAAAAGAGGGGGAATCTGATGCAGTTAAGGACTAACGACTAACGACGTCAACAAAGAAGCCCCGCATGGGTAAAGCAAACACTGAGAATCCTAAAGAAATAAAGATTCTTGTGATAGTGGGGTTATGACACTGCAGTGTGGCTTACGTTAATTGGAATCATATTTCTAGAGTAACAAAAGCAAACCATATAGAGGCCTACACTATTGTAAAAGTTGGTATAAGTAACAAAAATTAATATTTCAAACTTTTCTTGATTCTAAATTCTTTAAATGGATATTTATCATATTTTTTATGGTAATTTTTTTAACCAAACAAATTTTAAAAACTTCATAACTACGTCAAAAAAGGATCATTTTTAATTGGGATAACTTTTCTATGCTAGTTTTTTCTGGGTTAACAAATCTGCGTACTAAATTAAGTTTTTCAGGAAATCAAAATTTTTTCCAATTTTTGAAAATTTGAATGATGTTACCCCTTATCAAATTTTGAAAAAATGGCGAAAAAATGTTTTTCTTTCTGGCATGGCTAGAAAGACGCGCCTGTTAATGCTGATCAAGAATATATATGGTTTATAGGGTCGGAAATGACTGCTTCCCTTAATAAAATCAAAAAACCCTTTAGAATGGGATACTTTCTTCAATGGGATATTTTCCAAACCTACATTAAACAACAGGATTAAGGGCTTAGTTTGCTCACTTATATTATGAAATTTATTACCTATTTTCAAAGATGAAACTCATTTTAAAGAAAATGATATTTTATTTAATATTTTTGCTTAACCTTAAACCCTTTTAAAGAGGTGTAACGAAAAAGGTTCAAAATTTCCCATAACAAAATAATTTATCATTTCCAGTAATAACTTATTAAATGGGTAAAAAAATGCCATAAATTCCCAGTATCTTAGGGACTCTCCAGAACAGACTCTTAATAAATCAAATATGCAGTCCACAAAACTCAAACAAAGAAGCCGCCGGACCACCGACCGACCCACCGACCGAAAGCGGTAATTAAGTTTGGCCATGAAACCGCATCGCATCAAAGGCAATTTCCTCTCCTGGCCCTGACAGCTCGCCCACACTCAATAGGCCTCCTCCTACTCGTGCTCCTCGTCCCCCTCCCTCCTCGGGCTTAATTGATTTCAGTTATGACTTTCGATGCTTATTTGCGGATTAATTGATTTCCGGAACTCCAAACGGAATCGAGTGCGGGACGGGGTGGCTACATACATACTAAGACTAGCCTACGGACTAAACAGAAACCTCTTCCTTTCTACTAGGTGCTGCTCGAATTGGAGCTGATGCTCTGCAGGGAGCTGTTGGAGGCGGTCTTCCTCAGGGTTTCGCCCGCCAAACTGCACAGATTCTGGACGAGAAGGGCCGAGTTACTGGAACCCAGAGTGCTGCGGTTAAGCAGCGTTGGCGAGGAGGTGGCTTTGGCCGGATTGGAGTTGGTTGCATTGGCAAGATGATGGTGCCTCAGTGGCTGCGGCGAGGTTGGATTCGAAAGGCCGGATTCGTGGATGGGCGACAGAGTGGGGGACCGGGTCCTCAGGAAGTGCTTTCTCCTCTGCCTCCGGTAGACGTTGCCCAAACTGGGCAAGGTCCGGCTATTTGTCTGGCACGATTGCTGCTGCAGGTTGCTGGCGAATCCCAAGGTCTCAGCCAGCTCGGCCAGCTCCTGGCTGGTCTGGTTCATTTTCCTCCTCGTCGGCGGCGGCAGGGCGGGCGGCAAGGTCAGCGTGTAGGTGGTCACACTGTCGTCCCTTATCACGGATGTGGGCAGCAGCATCACCTCCTTCTGCCCGCCGCTCGATGGACTGGTGCTCAGCTCGCTGCTCTCCAGGGAACTCCGGCTCGGCGAGCTGGCCGGCGGTGTGGGCGTCGCTGTCGAGGTGGCATAGCCACGCCCCGCCGCCTGCAGCTGCAGCGGACGTATTTGATTCTGCTTGATGCCGGACCCACCATGATTCTGGTGATGCTCCTTGCCCGCCGCAATGCCGCCGTGGTGCCCACCATGACGACAGCGCGGTCTTCGGTAGCGTCCCAGCAGGCGCAACATGTGGCGCAGCCTGGAGCTCCTCGGTGGCGTCGAGGGAATGGTCGCAGGCTTCAGCGGCAGTTCCTGATCCACACCGCCGTTCAGGGTGCGTATGAACTGTATGGGGGGCAGCTCCTGGGCACTCAGTTTGGCCGCAGCGGCCGCCTCTTCTCGCTCCCGGAATGTCAAGGCAGCAAGGAGATCATTGGGCACATCGGGACTATCGGGCACCGAGGCGCAGCAGTTCCATTTCCTCCGCCAGCGCTGGTGCTTCGAGATATTCCCAGCCGCTGTCGCTGACGACGAGGATCCTCCCGTCTGACTGGTCAGAGTGCGAGTGCTACTACTTCCGCCGGCACTGCTCACCGCCCCCGAGGATCCAGATGCCGTGCCCCTTCTCAGGCGGAAGGTGCATAGGGTGCACTGCTCAGTGTACTGGAGATATGTGGCCGGTCGTTGGGGTCGCGGCTCCGCGGAAAGCAGTGAACCCTTGGCCAAGCTCACGCGACGCTGCAGGGAGCTGGCTGCGAAGCTGGAGCAGCAGTGGAAGCTGCTCAGGGTGTCCTGTTCCAACTGAATCTGCTGGGGAACCCGCCGCTCCTCCAGCACCGAGCACACGTAGATGGCCTGCCGGCTCTGGTGGAACTCCCTGGAGCTGGCGCAGCAATGCATCCTCATGGACTGCTCTGTCGTTTGACCCACCGCCGCCGCCTCCTGGTTCTGCTGCTGGCTGGGATGCGGGGCACTTGAGCAGCAGTAAAGCTGCTGGCCGCCCGGCATCGACTTGGACGGAATGTGTGGCTCGGGCATGGAGGCCGAGAAGTGAACACTGCCATTCTTGGCCACTCCCGTGGGAGGAGCTGCCTCCTGGAGCTGCTTGGCTTTGGCCTCCTGCGCCTGACGGTGGTTCCTGATATACTCGTAGGTGGTCAGTCCCAAGAACGAGATGTAGATGTGAAAGAAGCACAGGTGGAGCAGCAAGCCGGCACTGACAGCGGCCAGCAGGCCCAGGACACCCAGCAGGAGCAGGAAAATGGTCTCGTTGACTCCGATTCCTCCGACCACAGGTGTTACCGTGTGATTGGTGAGTGAAATTTCCGGCTGCGTTGTACTGGCTTCAATCAACGCCGTAAAGTTCTCCAGGAGTGTGGGCAGAGTGGAGGAGATTGTGGCGTTCGCCTGCAGCAGCAACAGCTGCTCATCGTCATCATCCATTACCCGTCGCCGCTGCTCCTCTTCCTCCATTGCAGGCTGTTGCTCCATGCCCAGGCTAAGTGTAAGGTTTATATAGTCGCCGCCATCCAAGGCAATGTGATGCTGGCTCGTGTTCACCTCGGAGCCCAGGCGGCACCAGTAGAAGCTCAGCCACTCCGGCTGGATGTAGTAGAAGACAATCTGCGCCACCACGGCGGCCACGATGACGAGGGTGGCCACCACCGCACTGACCACGCACATCAGGAAGGCCACATAGTTCCGCGAGCCGATGCAGTGATTCAGCCACTTGCAGTGGTGATCGAACTTGCCCACGCACTTGTTGCACACCGAACAGTGCTTCGTGCGGCTCGACGAGGTCCGGATGTTGCACAGATGGCACCGCCCGTTCTCGATCACGTGACCGTGCTTCGTCCGATCGAATTCGGGCACGATCCGATCGTTGCGATGCACCCGCCGGAGCTCCTTGTCCGCGGGATCCGTCAGCAGGGCGGTGAGATGGGAGGCAATGTGGACCAGATAGAGACCGGTGATCAGACCATAGAGGGGTCCCTGCAGGGGCGTGTGAAAGGCTGGTATGAGCACCCAGTAGCTGGCCACGCCGAACAGAAGGAGCACCAGCCAGCCGAATAGCTGGAGGGGATGCAGGGGCAGCTGCAGTCCGTGGAGGCGTCTTCCTCGCCGGTGCTGCACATCAGCGATGTTATTCTGATAGCTAACCAGCTGCGATAGCCGGCACAGACCGAGGGCTTGGCTCTGCTTCTGCTCGCTGGTCGATGTCGGCGGCGATGAGGGAAATCCGCTTCCCAGGGGTTTGGTGACAGGTGAGGTAGGCACTGCTCCCTTCACTGGCTCCTCGCTGCCCGACTCGGTTAGGCTGGCAGTGCTGATGGTTATGATGTGGTCCGTCGCCTCCGTCGGCCTGACTCCGTTGGCTCCTTTGGGTCCGGGTCCTAGTACAGCTTGTTTTGTGGACATCTTGTTGATGCGTCCGAAGGAGATGCCTCGTTCGATGATAATGGCGATGATAGTGAGGCTGACGTAGATGTGGATGATGTGGATGAGGTGTGATGATTGATGAAAGGTCCTGCTTGACAGATGAACATTACATCTGATTCTGAGCCACGCCCTCAACGGATGATGATGCAATCCAGCGGTGGAGAGACCTCATATAATTCCCAACCGATTTTTAAGCATGTTTTAATGTGAAGTCTCTGTTTTTATGTTGTAATTTGTTGATTTAATAGTTAATCACTTAATTGAGTTCTTTCTTCTCTTTATTTTTGAGTATGTTTATAAGTTTACGATATTTTTGTTGGATTTGAAGCATTCCGATATTGAGTAAAACAATTCTTTTTCACTTATTATAATTATTTAATATATTTTTTGGTAGTTTTTGGTTGTGTAGAATTTTAATAGTATTGTAATTACGAAACAAAATTTACTTTAAATTTGGATTAGTCTATTACAGTCCAATTCTTTTTTTATATTTCCCTTCCAAAATGCTTATTTATTTATTTGTTTTGTTTATTTATTTATGTCAAAATCTCCTTTGCTGGATTTATTTTCGGGAAAACTTTTTTGTTGCCTATTTTCTGGCTCTCCTCCCGCTTCACTGGCTTCGTCTGGGCACTTATTGTTTTTTATTGGCTTTCTCTTTTACTTTATCTGTATTTTTTATTAATCTCCTTCTTTGATTTTTGTTGCTGCTTTCTCTTCTTTGCCTTTGCTATTTTGTTTTTCTGAATGGCGCAGCAGTTAACGGTTCATACGTGAACGAATTTTGTTGTGTTCTTGCTGTTATGTTGTTGCTTTTGCCTTTGCCGCTGTGGGGGGGTGGTAACACTAAAAAGCGGGCGCAGAAAACCAGGATTGTCGCCACCCCCGTCCGCCTCGCCGTTTTCTTTTTTTGCGAAAATTTCAGCTCTATGATTCCCCCCTTCAGCGCGGCGGCCCTTTTGCTTTTTCGCTTTGCGTTTTGCTATTTGTTTTCGACTCCGCCAACACACATACACACACACACACACAGGCGTATACAAGGGCGTCGCGAGTTAAAATAACGTTCACGTTTACCGTTATTTCAGCATCTGAACAATCCGACTCCTTCAACCGACGCGACCATACTGACGAAACCTAGCTTTCGGCATCCCCTGCCGACCAGGCCAGTGCATTCAATTTGTAAGTTGGCAGTCGAGTGGAGAGTGTAATTCAACTCCAACGAACCAACTCAACGGAGAAAGTGCTGTAAGCTTAAGCTCGGCCTGTGTACTAACAGCATGTTAGACAAAAGCTGCCAACTACCGCTGTTAACTTACACTAGCCTACACAATGATTAAAGTTTGCACAAGTGATTAACCTTATAATAAACCTTTTTGTAAGGAGATAGAAAAGGAAAAAATAAGCTAATAATACTTTAAACCCCCAAACAATTATAGATAATAACTTTTCTTTTACTGAAATAGATAGTGCTAGATGGAAATATTAAGAATTATAAATTTTAAAATTGTAAATATTAGTTTCAAGTCTGATAATAAGATAGAAATTTCGTTATTTGTTAACCAGTTAAATGTAAAATCATACCGCTCTCGTTCTCCCTTAGCTTGAAGGCGCTCTCAAATGCCGTTGAGAGAGGACAACGCTGATAACGATTGAAAGTCTCTCTCCAGCTGATTGAAAGCTTCAAAGCTTTCTCCGTTGAAAGAAGTCGCCAGTCAATTTTGGGTGGTTACAACCCACCCAGGCGCAAGTAAAAGAGAGAGTGAAGGGGCATCACAGGACAGCTGTGTGCGGTTTTGCCGGTAGCCGTTAGTCAGATGAAGATAAAGAAGAAGAGTGGTTTTTTTTTGGGGGGGGGGGTTTTTTGTGTTTTTTTCGGGGATGTTTTCTTCCATTTGAGAGATATGTACTTATTCTGCGTGATCGTTGAAATATTATTAATAAAATAGTAGGAAGTCTTTTATAATTACTACCCCAAAACTAATGATATCTTTGAAAAATAATAAAAGCAGGAGATATTATAATGGTCGTCGATGAACAATTTCAATGCTATTTTGAAATAACTGAATTTAGGATAGCAATCCCTGTTTTTCTGTTTCCCAGCGGATTATTAGCTTGTTAGCCTTATGACTCACGCTGCCATCCCTGGGGACTCATATCGCAACAGGAAGTAACTATTATATAACGCCAAATGGGCCAGGACAGGAGGGGACACAGCAGGACGTTGGAGTTGGGCACGCACCTTTTGCTGTCCCACACAGTTTCCCTCTCTACATTTTCCCTTTTCGGTTTCTTTTTTGGCCTGCCAGCATCATTTTTTATTTATTTATGCCATCGACAGAGCTCACGTGAGAGGTGGCGGCGGCAGGTGTTAGATGAAATGGAAAGTACACTCGAGAGAATATTTGGAGCACGTGCTTGCCTGGCTATGGCAGCAAGTATACTTCAGCACTTGGTGTGATTTTATTTACATCGAAAGATGCACGATATCGTAGGGAATTTTCCCAAGGAAAAGCCAAAGGAGACAGGCCGACGCCTGACTGACCGACCGACCGACCGAACGATTGGCAAATATTTATGCTCGCAATCTCTAGACTTGTCGTAAGGAAACGAGGTCACCATCGGGGCAGGGGTAGGCGGGGCAAGACGAGCCATTAGATGGAGACGGATAGTGAGCCGGGGATTTATGTAAGCCGCAGCCAAGCTGGGACTATGGGCACATCCTCCGCTGGAGCACAGCTAATGGCAATCCAACAGGAAGCAAGCTGCGATTCTTTAGCCTCGTAAAATCGAAACGCAAATTACCAAAACAAAATACCCAAATTATGCGTGTGGATATAGTATATATATGTATATATACATATGTATAGTATCAATGGCAAGGCCACAAATTTGTTTATTTTGCATACGATAAGTAGAGGGAATTTAGGAAGACGCCAAACGAAACAGTGGTGTTGTTCCAGCAAATATTTATAGGCATTTTTATTTGATATATAATTTAGAAGCTCTTTTAATATTTTCAGTCAAGATGGGACATTTAAAAAGTCACTGTTTGAGTTGATGAATATTTAATTAAATCGGAGATAAATAAAATGAGTTTTCTATAGTTTCCGCCTCAGTGTTATTGCCTCCTGGCAACGATAACATAACAGGACGCAGAAGCCTGCCTCCTCAAGGATACCGGTAACAAGAAAAGCAAGCTTTGATAAGCAGAGCTAAGCACTTCCACTGAACCGTCAAAATAACTGGCAAAACAGACTTGGCGAGGAGGCAACAAAATCGAGATGGTTACCAATTTTACGAGCTTTTCCAGACATACAAAACATAAAAAATAAAGTAGGCAGAATGTTTACAGTAAAAAATAATGTTTGAGGTTAGGGATCAGTTATCAATTGAAATTCTTAGAGAATCAATACACAATATAGACAAACTCGAATTAAGGGCGGCAAGATGATAGACATCCTGTCGCTGCCTCGCCGGAACAAGGTGTCCGGTAATCCGGCACTTTTAAAGATGCTCTCCTCGTACAAGACCGGGCTGCCCATCAACAGTCTGCCCGGCTGGGAGCTGATACCCCTTAACTGCAAGCTGCCCATGCTCAAGTGTCCCGGGAATCAGGTTATATTCTCCAAGAATAAGATAGGACAATCGGTAAGTGAAGAACCAGAGATAGCTAAGCCTCAAAGCAATCAGATTCTCTCTAATAAATCCTGATCAATTTCGTATAAATCTGTGTCCAGTTCAAGAGCGGCATGCAGGAGTTCATGTCCTCGGTCACGGAGCACATTCCCGAGTACAATCCGCTGCACGACTCCAACCTGAAGACCTTCTACTCCAACGAGCGCAATTTGAAGCGCCTGCGCGAGAACGGCGAGATCACGGAGGACAACGATGTGATCTGCAATCTGAAGGACTTCAACCGGCACCGCCAGGAGCTACACAAGTCGCAGCTCTACTACATCCTGCAGGCGTACAAGAGGCGCGAGCAGGAGCAGTACGATCGCATGCTGATCGCCAATGCCGAGTCCATAACGAAGCGTGATCACCAGAATCTGGCGGCTCGCCACCAGAGCACCGACCAGGTGCTGGTCCGGAAGCAGCAGCTGGAGGCCGAGCGTCACGAGCGGAAGGTGCATCTCCTGAACATTACGTACGAGAAGTTCAAGCGGCTCGAGAACCTGGCCACCATGCAGAACTTCCTGCTGGAGCACCGCAAGATGCTGACGAACATTCGAGTGGCCGCGCACATCAGCATGTGCCAGGACCTGCAGCGAAAGGAACTGATCAAGCAGAAGAAGCTCTTCCAGTTCAAAAAGGACCGCTTCAACAAGAACATGCGGCTGCTGAGGAAACAGCGACTGATCAAGAACACCGAACACCAGATCCAATCCTGGCACAAGCGCTTGGACGAGCGCATTGCCCAGCAGGGCCGCATCAACTACCTGCTGCAGGATGTGGAGAAGGAGAGGGCCAAGTTCATCGAGAGACACAAGGCCCTGTACAGGGAGAAGTGGCAGAAGATTCAGGACGATATCAAGGAGCGCTCCCGCCAATCCAAAGCCGCACGCAAGCCCAAGAGGAGTGGAAAGCGTCGCAGGCCAAAGCGGCCACCTCCGTCGCAGGTGTCGAAGCACACCTTCTGCGACGAGTACGAGGCCACCTTTGAGGGTCTCCTGGACAACGATCTGTGCTATGCTCTGAATGCCGCCATTGCCATGGAGGGCCAAACGCCGCTGACCTTTGCCCCCGATGATCCCATCTACAAGGCGGCCCGCTACATTCTCGATCACATAGTCACCGGCTTCAACGACGATCTCAGCGAGGACGACTGTGCCCTTCTGGTCCTCAGCTCACGCATCCAGGAGTTTATCTGCGATGCCAAGAGATATGTGCACTCGGTGAGTAGATTAGGGGCACCGAAGACATTCATTTAGGAGTAATCATGGGGATTTACTTTCTTTCCACAGAAAGCTGCCCAGATCATTGGCTTTGCGAGGGACCACTGCGCCATTGATGTGCCCACATCGTTGACCAGGTCAGCGGCACCGCAAAAGAATCATTCGCGCGCCTCGCACGTATCCTTCAGCGGGGTGGCCAGCACCATTGGCGTGGGCAGCTACGAGATCCATCCGTTTGTGGATGTCCGTCCGTGCTCGGACCGCAGGCCCACGCCGGCGGGTTCATTGGCCTCGCTGGCGGTCAGCCAGATTGGCGAGCGGGTGATCCAGGACAGATCGCGAATGCCGCATCTTAAGCGCAACCAGATCGTGTACATCGAGCACTATCTGGTGAAGTTCAAGCGGGACTTGCTGGTGGGCCTGGACAAGCTGGTCTTTGCGGCCATTCAGTGTCATTTCGAGAACCAGATGATGGAGGTGCGCGAGGAGCTGCTGGCCCTGGACAGGAACTATCTGTTCGATCAGATTGCCCGGGGCATACTCAGCTATGCAGTGAATCCACTCAACTATCAGGCGGTGCTCAAGCTGAGCGTGAGCGTGCTGTCCCACGAGGTCATTTGGGAGCTGCAACAGACGATGCTCAAGCCGGGCGTTGATCCGCGGGGCATGAACCATCCCATGTCCTGTGGCACCGAAAGGGATCGCGAGAATCTGGCCCTCTGCATTCCTTAGAAGGAGCAGGAGCAGAAGCAGCGGAATTACCTGTCAACAAATTCTTGTTTTTCTGGGTCAACAGATCTACCAAATTCCCTGTGCTGTTTGTTGTCAATTTTTTGTTGAATAAAACATGTTAAGTGTTGAATTAGGAACAATTACCGAAAAGTAGCTCTAGGTTAAGTTCAAATAGCTCTTGATTTGCATGTCTTTAAGGCGCTCTTGCATATACATTTAATGTTAAATAGTACAGAGAATCACTCACCGCTGCAGCTTTTGGTGTAAGTTGACAGATTTCGCCGTTTTCCTTTTAGATTTCAAGTGTAAACACAAACACAACCGATTTAAGACAATTTTAGAGCATGTGCAACAGCTGGTTGCTGCCAGGGATGGATTAGGATTATCGATTAGGACTATCGATTTCAGGAATGCCTAGCCATGCCATCGATAGGTAACGTGCATTTCGCCAGCGAACTTTGAATTTGAAAATATTTAAATCCGCCATAAAATTAGTTTTCCCAGTTGTAGAGTTATAGTTGGTTCTTCGGAACTTATTTTATTTTGAAAATGAAAAAAAAAACTATCATATTCAAACCAAAACCAAAATTACTTGCCATTTAATTTGTTTAATCATTTTCCAAACATCATAATGAGTTAGTTTTCTTACATGTTTAAAATTATCCAAATAAATGTCAAAAAAAAGTATATTTTCCGTGGAAACTTCCAGATTTTCCACTTGTCAACGCTCTGTAACCCAACTTTGCAAATTTGAACTATATATAGGTCAAAAACGATGACAAGCAAATGTAATACAACAAAAGTTTAATTTTAATTGTATTTAAAAAAGGTATTTCCAAGTTTCAAGTATATTTCCTTTAGTTAAATACCTCCCAAGACCATAATAAAATGGTAATGAATGCACCTCTTAGGCATTCTGCATTTCTTTGTGCGTTAATCAGACTTTGAAAATACACCAAAGGCGGCTATAGTTCTTATCCAATCAATAATCATTTGCATGTATAATAACAAGCTTAATGCTATATAAATGAAAAATTGTACGTTCCTAGAAATAGTTCCAAAAGAGCGGTGAACGCGACAGGCGGCCGAGGAAGCGCCAGATACAAAAACTAGATTTGACCTTAAGTTTAAAGTGAGTGAGTGAAAATAGTACGGCGAATATAGCGAAAAAGGATTAAAAATATTGGTGAAATTGCAAGAGTATAGAAATATTACAAATCTGAAATCAAAATGTTTAATTTATACTCTCTTGATAATTCCGAAAATTATAAAAATTGCGTAATACAATCAAATATTCATATATTCAATATTCCACCTCAGTAGATCCAAATGCATTTCTGTGGAATATTGAATATTTATAGAAAGGTTTCTAATCATGACCCTGTCTGCACAAAGTTTGCTTACTGCTTTAATAAAGTGAAACGTGTTGCGACTTAATTTCAATACTTACACTGCCAGAAAAGGGACAAACACAAGAGTACTAGCTGAATAATTACCTCATTTTTTTCATTTAGAACAAAAGAAAACAAGATGACACCGAATCCCAATCAAAGCTTTACACATGAGGAGGAGGTGCAGGATTGGACGAAGCCATCGGGTGTGCTTTTTGAGAGCGATGTGACGACTGACGACGGTGCTCTGTCGTCCTATACCGGCGAATTCAAGCAGGCCCAGGCCTGGAAGAGGCCTCTGGTGTGGCGCAATATAATCATTTTTACAGTCACACATCTGGCTTCGTTATACGGAGGTTACCTGATGTTCACAGACACCAAGCCTGCCACCTTACTATTCTGTTAGTATAGCCCCTCCTTGTCCAATTCCTTCTCTCTGTTTATGGTCTTTTTCCCCCTCCCACTGTGTCCCTTAGCATTCGTGATGTACTGCCTCGGCATGCTGGGAATTACGGCTGGCGCCCACCGTCTCTGGTCCCATCGTTCCTTTAAGGCCAAGTGGCCGGCTCGCCTCTTCCTGGCCTTCTGCAATTGTATCTCCTTCCAAGACTCCATCTATTTTTGGGTGCGGGATCACAGGATGCACCACAAATACTCGGAAACAGATGCCGATCCGCACAATACGTCCAGGGGTTTCTTCTACTCGCACATTGGCTGGCTGCTGGTAAAGAAGCATCCGGATGTGACGATAAAGGGCAAGGGATTGGATCTCTCCGACCTCCAAGCCGACCCCATTGTGATGTTTCAACACAAGTAAGTGTAGAATTCGATTTTCATGCTCCCCGAAGAACCGAAAATGCATGCCCCCCGTGAATTTCCCTTTAAGCGCTCTGTGGAAAAGTCTACTTTTCCTTGAACTTTTGTGAGAAAATCCTTGACAACTATTTATTGCACTTGCTTTAGGTACTACTATTACCTTATGCCGCTGGGCTGCTTCATCCTGCCCACCCTCATTCCCTGGCTGTGTTGGAACGAGACACTGGCCAGCTCCTACTTCGTGGCAGGCATGTTCCGATGGTGCTTCCAGTTGAACATGACCTGGATGGTGAACAGCTCGGCCCATGCCTGGGGTGGCAAGCCCTACGACAAGTAAGACTGGACTGGCGAATGGAGAGTCGCAGCAGCATGCCTCATTATTGGTGTTTTTTACCTTTACCTTCCCACAGAGGCATGAATCCCTCGCAGAACTCCTTCGTTTCGCTTATGACCTTCGGAGAGGGCTGGCACAACTATCACCACGTGTTCCCCTGGGACTATAGGACGGCCGAATGGGGTGGCTACACCCTCAGTCACGCCACCCTCCTGATCGATCTCTTCGCCAAGATCGGCTGGGCCTACGACCTTAAAACGGTGACGCCGGAGATGATCAAGAAGCGGAGTCAGCGGACGGGCGACGGAACTCATGAACTATACGGCGAGAAGGTGGTTCCTAGCGTTGCTAAGAAGATAATGTGATTTATCCTAAGAGGGGGGGCTATCTTGGTTATGTAGATTAATTTTGTTTGGATTCATTTCTATTCTATCTATCAATATACTTGTATTAATGATATGAAGACGTGGCATACTTAATAAAATTTGAAGAGGGCATAGCTAAACCTAAAAGGACTACTTATGAATATTACATTTTAATGAGGAACAAATCTTGATGAGGACTTGAACTTTACTGTAAAATCGATACATTAACAGCTTTGTTAACATTTTTATAATATCTGTGTGATAGTTCAATGGAACTTCAAGCCTTTAATTTAATGCCATTCATTAGTGCACATTCAAGTGAAAAGCGTGATTGAAGTGTGTGCATAATTACCCGGCTGTGTGTCCCACTCGGTGTCCGCAAAACAAATTAACAAAAGCTTAATCAAAGCAATAAATTACCTTGTTTTCAGTCAGCTGCAAAAATAATTTGAAAGCTTCCAACTTGAATGCCAAACAATAAAGTAGTTGCAAGAATCAGGCCTTTGAAGATTTTCAATTAACTTTATTTGTGGTCTAGAGCTTAACCTAGTGTGTGCATTGAATTATTTCGGAAAACTGAACGGCGTCCCATAGGAGTACATCATGGAGTTGTAGGGAGCGCCCGGGGCGCCCAGAAGGGGAAACGGAAACACTTGCGGTGGCAGACCGGCAGCAGCAGATGTTTTGCTTTTTGAGCCGCGCTTTCGTTTCGGAGGTGCTGCTGGCTGCTCGTCGCTGGATTCCGATGCAGCTTCGCTTTCGCTGCTGGCCTCCGTTGCCTCATCCTCGTCGTCATCCTCATCTTCATCATCATCATCATCGTCGTCGTCGTCATCCTTTGGTTCAATCTTCATGCGCTTCTGCGGCGTCTTTTTGGCCGCCGCCTTCTTGGTGTTGGCCACCTTTTTGTCCTTTTTGGCCTTTACTGGAGTAACTGGTATGGAAGATGCAGCTGCAGATGCTGGAACAGCAGCGGGGAAGGCGAATCGCTGCTGATCGCCAGGAAAAGACGACATCTGCTGCATGATAAACTCCATGAATGCCTGCATGGCAATGTTGAGGTTGGGCGGACTGGGACAGCTCTTGAGGCTGTGGTATCGGCCGGAGCAATTCCGGCAGATCATTTGGCAGTTGAAGGAGGTGTGACCCTGAAAGGAAGATATTATTAGTCAAGTTTGTTGGTAAATAAGCGATGGCCAGGACCCCACCTTCTTATCGCAGAGACCGCACACATCTATGGCTTTGTTTTTGCTTCTGCTTTTGCCGGCCTTCTTGTCCTTTTTGCCCTCAGCCTCGCTGCTCTGCTCCTCCTCCTCCTCCTCCTCTTCGTCCGTTATTGTGAACTGGCGTTCTTGGGAGCCCATGCAGACCACATCCTCCTCGGAGGGCGCTTTCTTCAGTTTCCTGGAGGTGGACTTGCTACCAGCAGTTGCCTGACCCTTCTCCTTGGCAGCCTGTTTGCTCTTCGCTGGCGGCGGCGGCGGCGGACTCTCGTCGTCGTCTTCATCGGAATCCGAGGATGAAGCCTCAGAGGATGATGAAACCGGTGGCGGCTTTGCAGTCGCCACGGTTGGTTTGCTGACCTTCGTTTTGGGCGAGGCGGCGGCCACAGCGACGGGTTTGCCTTTTACGGCTTCGCCAGGCTCCGGTTCGGATTCCTCTTCCTCCGAGGAGGAGGAACTAGACGAGCTTTCGTCCTTTTTCGGTGTTTTGGGTTCCGGCTTGGCCACCGTTTTGGGTTCCTGTTTAAGCTTCGGCAGTAGCTCCTTTTCCTTTTTTATATTAATCAGCGGCATCTGGGGCGGCTGCTCTTCCACAACAGGAGGAGGAGGTGTCTCTGCAGGCGGCGCTATGGCGTTGCTGAAGACAATGTTGGCAGGTGGAAGGCTCTCCTGTCTGTGTGAGGATGGAGCCGGCGATGTGGCTGCCGGTGGGTGAGCAGCAGCAGCTGGGGGATCCTCGGTGAAGTCGCCCACGTTGTCGTAGTACAGCATGTGACTGCGTGTGGGGCTCTTGGCTTGATCTTTGGCGTGCCACGAGTTGTTGCGTCCACGACCACGGCTGCGTCTACCTCGACCACCACCACTTCTTCCTCTGCCGCCTCCCTTGTTCCGCTGCTGATTATCCGGCTGCTGCTGGGGATCCCGGAACTTGTTGAAGGACTCCTCTCTGCCCCGCCCAGCACCAACGCCACCCGGCGCGTTGCCATTGCTGTGATTGTGATTCCTCGGCACCTGACCGCCGCCACCTGTGTGTCCTCGATCGGCCCAATTGCCATTGGATTGATGGCTGGGCGCCTGGTGACCGCCTCTAGAGTCGCCGCCGCTGCGTCTCTGCTGGTTATTGCCGTAGAAGTGGGGCCGGGAGTGGTTCCAGCCGCCGGAATGTCCTCCCCCGTTGTTCATCGTGGATATTTTTAATTTTTACGAACCGCGGCGCACGTGTTGAGTCGATTGCCGATATCGATAGGCAGTTATCGGAGCAAGCGCTGGCAGCTATTTTAAAGCCAAATCTGTCTATTAATCAGGCTCGAATTGTTGCTGTTTTAAGCACCTGTGTAGAGTTTAAACTAAATTGGAGCAGAAAAAGGAGCACAAAGCCAGTCTTAATTGTGGCTTTTAACTGCAACAAGCTTTTATCGAACTAAAAATCCTAGCTTTTTTCCCGTCACTTTCGATAGCAGCAGCGTTTGGGCCTATCGAAGTCTGGGGCATCTCTAGCAACAATTCTCGGGAGCAACAAATTGGGAAAAATGCAGCATAACAAGAAGCCGTTCTTTGAAACCCCCCGATACCTTGACAAAAAGCACAAAAGGGAGCTGGAAACTCGCACAAAGACCTGGGGCACGGTCAAGTTCAAGCCGCAGGCGTACAGATCCAATAAACCCACCTTCACGCCGCCCGATCCGCAGGCCACGGCGAAACCCTGGCAGCACGTGAAGAACGACATCATTGACGATTCGGAGGAGTTGAGCCATGCCAGTCGCCTGGATGTGGACAGCAAGGACGCCAGGCAGTTCATGCAGCAGCGGGAGCAGAACCATCGGCGCAACATCATCGAGACCAGTCGATCGGAGCCCACCAAGTGGGAAACCTTTGACGATGAGCAGCAGCAGCAGCCCTCTACCTCTAACAAGCTAAAGAAGAGGGAGAAGTCCAAATTTTGGCAGTGCGACAAGTCCAAGGGCGAGCTGCCCACGGACGCCAAGAACTTCACATTCAGGGAACGCAACTTTTTCCGCCGAAAGATAACGATGGGCCTAACGGTGGGTGGCGTAAATCTGGAAAGTGCCATAAAGGATTTGAAGAAAAACCATAGGCAGCTGCAGCTGCAGCCAGTAGCCACCAATAGATTCAATACAAAAGCCCCTAAGCCGGCTGAAAAGGTGGAAAGCAATCCTTTTACGAAAAGCAGTAAGCCCTTCCAGGACCGCAAGCCCTTTCAGAAGGGGAGCAAGCCCTTCCAGGACCGAAAGCCCTTCCAGAAAGGGGGCAAGCCCTTCCAGAAGGGGAGCAAGCCCTTCCAGAAAGGAGGCAAGGGAAAAAAGTCTGCCGAGGAATAATAGTTAGCTACAATAAAAGCCTAGAAATAAATGACAAAAAACCAAATTTCCAACTGTTTTTATAATAAAATCGACCTGTTCCCAGCTCTTTAAAACGATGAAGTCCCCCCGTTTTCCGGAAAAACCAAAGACCTTAGGTTAATCGGGTGACAAATCAGAAATGTATACACAACATTACTACACACTTTATGTAAATCTTAGAAGTAGAGTGGTACAAATACATGTGGAATAGGTCGGCGAAAATAAATAAACTAAACAGAACCCAAGGAGGGGTGGAGGAGGGGGAGATTGAAGCGGCGCAATGGATACCAGATCCAGCAGTATGATGGATCCTCAACGGCCTTCAGCCATTGGCATTGGCATTGGCCACCTTGGCGATGAGCTGATTGAACTTGCCGTTGCTGGTGAGCGGCTTCTTGGCCAGACGCACTTGCTCCGGCGAGTGCTGCAGAAAGTAAACGACGATAAATTCGAGTGTTTGATTGGCTTCCTTGGGGTACATCATGTTGAAGGTATAGTAGTAGCAGATCAGCTGGGCCAATATGTCCGGCAGGTCGTTGTCCTTGGCCCCGAACGTGGCCATTATCTGGCCCTCGATATAAACCATAGCCTCCAGCTGCGATTGCAAGCCGCCGTCATCATCCGTGGTTTTGGGCGTATCTGCGGGAAAAACAACAAACAAATTATAAATTTATATAAAAAACTTAGCTTTTTAAGGTACTCACTGACTAGAGCCACCCAGGGGGCATTTGTGGGATTCATATTCTGCAGCGCCTCCTTGGACAGGGGACCGTTCTCCAGCTGCTTGAAGATGTAGTCGGGATCTTCATTGAAATGGTATGCAATGCCGCGCACCAAATTGGCATTCGACACCTCCTCCAGGGCACTGATCTTCTTGTTCTTCGATCCCTTGAAGAACTTGAAGAAGCGCTCCTTTTCACCAACCAGACGCTTCTCCAACAAACGGGGATCGATGGACATGAGCAGCTCAAAGTGTTGGTACAACACCGCCTTGTCAAATATATACGGCCAGTTCTCCTTGATGGCCGTAATGTCGGGGATCTTTTCGCTGTTGTTGAAGAAGGCGCGCTGGAGCGGAAAGCACTCCTTCATGTACTCGACCACAGTCGAGGGTTCCAGGGGTGAGCTACCGCGGTAGCTGGAGATGAGCAGCTCCTTCTTCTGCTCTAGATCTCGGTTGAGGGCCAACGCCTTGGCATCGCCATTGGAGGCGGCGGCGGCTCCACCGTATTTGCGCTTCTTGCCGGAAGAGATGTGTATTTCAAAGGTGCCGGAACTGGCACGCTTTTGCGGCTTGTTGAGCGCATTGTTCCGGTTGATCATCTTCGAGATGAGCGACTGCGGTGTGGTGGCTATGAACTGGCCCTCGCGATCCTTCTCGAGCAGGGAGTCGGGGTACTTTTCGGCTGCCTGTTGTGCCACCTGGCGGAACACTCGAATGGGTATGTGGACCGATATTTCGCGCAGCTCCTCCACCAAGACGTTGCCCAGCGTATTTAGGCGCTTGCCCAGGCTGCCCTTGCCCCGGAGCAGCTTCATAATGTCCCCAGGTACCTTGCTCCATGGTATCGAGAAGTCTTTGAACAGCGCCGAGGTCTTGGCACTCGACGGGGTGACGCTGGACAACGACAAGGTCTCATCGTTGGACACCGTCGAGTCATTGGGATTTGAGACAATACTGTTGTTGGCATAGAAGCTGGGATCTACCGAGCTGCCGGCGCGTTCCGAGCGGTTTAGCGGCGATGGTGGCGGCAGCACGACGTACTCCTCCGATTCGGCAAGGAGCATGAGCAGTATCTTCTCCTTGGCGGCGAACAGGAGCACGTCGTCCTCGCAGATCTCGCAGCCGTTGCTCTCCAGGACAATTGTACTGCCGACAAGGCCGTATTTGTGGGCTAATATTAGATGAAAAGGGAGTTTATTTATATTATTTGCCACAGATAATTGTGTTTAACAGATACATTTTAAGATTAAGATATTTGTAGAATATAAGTTAGTAGTTTAATTATGTATTCCCATTTTGGGGGGATTGTTAAAAAATAGGTTTTTAAAACAAGAAAGGAAGCAAACTTTAACACCTCCTTTGCATTTCAAAATTTATATATTAAAAAGTGTAAAAAAAATGTAATAACTAGGCCAAAAATGCTTCTGACTGCATTTATAATACCCTCAAGGGATTATTAAAATTTTTAATATTTATCTTTAATTTTTTATGATAATTTCTACGTTTCAAAATATCATAACTGAGCCAAAAAAGCGTTAATTTCAATTCGGAAAGATTTTCTGTGTTTATTTTTTCTATGTTAACAAATCTGCATATTAATTTAAAAATTTTAAGAAATCAAAATTTTTATCAATTTTTTAAAATTTAAAAAAAAAAAAAATTTGAACCGAACATGGCTAGATCAACTCGCCTTTTGATGCTGATCAAGAATATATATGATTTATAGGGTCGGAAATGACTCCTTCACTGCTTTACTAGCTTCTGAATGAAATTATAATGCCCTGAAGGGGTATCAAAAACAAAAAAAAATTATTAAATTTATTAGTTTCCGGCTAGCAAAGAGCAAAAGGATTTTGTAAAATATTTTCAAAATGCAAAGATTACTATTGTTCTACATTTCTAGCTAAGATAAATATTACAATTCCATCAAAAAAATAACTTTTTGATCCAAAAAAACACTACAGATGCCCCTACCTTTCTCAATTACATCCTTTCGCGTCGGCAAGGACATAAAGGTCTTCTTGTTCTTTCGATCGGCACTACATATGGTAATCAATACTTTCTCAGCCAGCTCTGTCCTGGGCTTGCCTGCCTCGTCCTTCCTCTGCTCCTCCTCCCTCTTCTGGCCAGGCAGTGGCCCAGTGGAATGTGTAGATGTCGATTCTGTAAACCACACAGGAGCAGTTTAATGCCGAATCTGGGCAGTAGATGTGTATATTTTCTCACCGCAGCAGCTCTCTGGCTTTTTTGCTCCTCCTGTTTGTACACCATTTTCGATTGTTGTTGCCTTCGCCGGCGCTTGGCTTGCGTTTTGATTCGGATTCTGGTGGTGGCCCGGCGGCGTCTGTTGCTGTTGCTGCTGCTGTGGCTTCATCTTCATCTCGCCGGCGGCGTGGGCGGACGTGGGCGCTGCGGTGGCGACGTCCATTATTTATTTTGTATTTTTATTCGTCCAACCAAGCCTCCAAGCCTTTTTTCTCATTTAACAGGGCTGCACAAATATTGATGTTGCTATCGATTGCATCGATACCATCGATTCCCCTCGACGGCAGCTGGTCAGCACTGTTGGTGCTGCCAGACTGTCAGACTGGATACAAATTGAGGTTTTTATTTCGTTTTGAACTGCTTTTCGGAGTTGTAAAACTTCGAGTTGGGTGAATCTAGTTTACCCAGAAGACCCGTAAAACACTTGGGAAAGTCTTGGTAGAAGTCAAGTATCCTTTTTCAGCGGAGTTGCCAGACAACTTATAACGTAACGTAACATGTTTCATCGATAGCACTATCGATAACTATAAGAATAATCATCGATTCGAACGATCGCTGCACGGTCACACCGCACGATCGCATTTATTTTTGTTTTCCTTGGTTTCCGTGGTTTTCCTTCACTTAAAACTTACCGCAAACCGAGAAGCAACTGCCTCGCAGCACGGAAAATCTCAGCAAAGAAACGGCCACGATGCTTTGATCAGTCCATCGATCGGATCCTCCAAACAAGGAGCGGCTAATTCGCGGAGCTCCTATTAAAATTCACCAAAGGCAGCTGCTTAATGTTTTTTTATAAGAGGATAATTACATAGTTTAGCTCTCCACGCACGCCCCGCGCACAATGCAAATGTGAGTAGTTGTGACCAACAAATATGGAATAACAATATAATCCCCCCCTAGAAAGCACCAGAAACCCGCAATCTTGTACCCATGGGTGATCCTGCCCCTTCTTTTTGTGAGCGAAACAGCCGCCAGTGGGACGAAGCTGGATGTGGAGCTGGAGGCCATCAATGGCACGCTCAACTACCGGCTGTACGCCAAGAAGGGCAAGGACGACAAGCCCTGGTTCGACGGCCTGGACAGCTCGCACATTCAGTGCGTGCGACGAGCGCCCTGCTACAGCACTTCCAATGCCACCAATACCTGCTTCGGCTCCAAGTTGCCCTACGACCAGAGCAGTCTCTACTTGACCGATTTCCACACCGAGAAGGAGCTGAACGAGAAGCTCAATGATTACTATGCCCTCAGGCATGTGCCCAAGTGCTGGGCGGCCATACAGGTGAGAGAGCGTTGTTCACTTTTCCTACCTAAAACCCAGAGCTAATCCCGTTTTACAGCCCTTTTTGTGCGCCGTCTTCAAGCCCAAATGCGAGACAATCAACGGCCAGGAAATGGTCTACCTGCCTTCCTACGAAATGTGCCGGATTACCTTGGAACCGTGTCGCATATTGTACAACACGACGTTTTTCCCAAAATTCCTGCGCTGCAACGACACGCTCTTTCCCATGAAATGCACGAACGGAGCTCGCGGCATGAAATTCAATGTTACGGGCCAGTGTCTGAGTCCATTGGTGCCCACGGACACCGCAGCCAGCTATTATCCCGGCATTGAGGGCTGCGGCGTTAGGTGCAAGGATCCGCTGTACACGGACGATGAGCACCGGCAGATCCACAAGCTGATCGGCTGGGCGGGGAGCCTGTGCCTGCTCTCGAATCTCTTTGTGGTGGCCACCTTCTTCATTGACTGGCAGAACGCCAACAAGTATCCGGCTGTGATAGTGTTCTACATAAACCTGTGCTTCCTGATCGCCTGCGTGGGATGGCTGCTGCAGTTCACATCCGGTTCGCGGGAGGACATAGTGTGCCGCAAGGATGGCACACTGCGTCACTCAGAGCCCACGGCCGGGGAGAATCTCTCGTGCATTGTGATCTTTGTGCTGGTGTACTACTTCCTCACCGCCGGCATGGTGTGGTTCGTCTTCCTCACCTACGCCTGGCACTGGCGGGCCATGGGCCATGTCCAGGATCGCATCGATAAGAAGGGCTCGTACTTCCATCTGGTGGCCTGGTCCCTGCCCCTGGTGCTCACCATCACGACGATGGCCTTCAGCGAGGTGGATGGCAACAGCATTGTGGGCATCTGCTTTGTGGGCTACCTCAATCACCCGATGCGGGCGGGCCTGCTGCTGGGTCCGCTCTGCGGGGTGATCCTCATCGGCGGCTACTTCATCACGCGCGGCATGGTGATGCTCTTCGGGCTGAAGCACTTTGCCAACGACATCAAGTCGACTTCGGCCAGCAACAAGATCCACTTGATCATCATGCGAATGGGTGTTTGTGCGCTGCTCACCCTGGTCTTTATCCTGGTGGCCATTGCCTGCCATGTCACGGAGTTTCGGCATGCCGAGGCATGGGCCCAGAGCTTCAGGCAGTTTATAATGTGAGTTTAAGGACACTGGGTGATCCTGATCCTGGCTAAAATCCCTCCCATTGCAGTTGCCAAATCTCTTCGGTTTTCGAGGAGAAAAGCTCGTGTCGCCTGGAGCATAGACCCAGTGTGGGCATACTGCAGCTGCATCTGCTGTGCCTCTTCAGCTCCGGCATTGTCATGTCCACCTGGTGCTGGACACCGTCCTCCATTGAGACCTGGAAGCGATATATCCGAAAGTACGTACAATAATTCGTTTTTTATTTGAATTTATTTGTTAATTTTTTGTTTGTTTTCTGCAGAAAATGCGGCAAGGAGGTGATCGAAGAGGTGAAAATGCCCAAGCACAAGGTAATTGCCCAGACGTGGGCCAAGCGCAAGGACTTCGAGGACAAGGGTCGGCTCTCCATAACGCTGTACAACACCCACACGGACCCCGTGGGCCTCAACTTTGATGTGAACGATCTGAACTCCTCGGAAACGAACGACATCTCCTCCACGTGGGCCGCCTACCTGCCGCAGTGCGTGAAACGGCGCATGGCCTTGACAGGAGCAGCGGCGGCCGGGGGCGGAGGAACAGGTAATTCGTCGAGTCACGGACCGCGCAAGAATTCTTTAGACTCGGAGATCAGTGTGAGTGTTCGTCATGTCTCCGTGGAGTCGCGTCGCAATTCGGTGGACTCTCAGGTGTCGGTGAAAATCGCTGAAATGAAAACCAAAGTGGCATCCAGATCGAGGGGAAAGCATGGAGGCGGCGGCGGCGGCAACAAGAGAAGCCACCGAAGGCGGGACTACATAGCAGCGGCCACGGGCCGAAGCAGCCGCCGCAGGGAGAGCAGCACCTCCGTGGAGTCGCAGGTCATTGCCCTGAAGAAGACCACCTATCCGAATGCTAGTCACAAAGTGGGCCTCTTTGCCCATCATCACAGTTCCAAGAAGCAGCAGCACGGCAGCTCCATGAAGCGGCGCTCGGGCAACGCAGGCCTGGATCCCTCCATTCTGAACGAGTTTCTGCAGAAGAACGGCGACTTCATTCTGCCCTTCCTCCAGAACCAGGACATGAGCTCCAGCTCCGAGGAAGAGAACTCCCGCGCTTCCCTCAAGATACAGGATCTCAATGTGGTTGTGAAGCAGCAGCAGCAGCAGCAGGAGGAGGAAGACGACGAGGAGGAGGAGCGGCTCAGTGGCATCCAGATTGAGGAGCTGCCCAATAGCAAGCAGGCCGTCTTAGAGAACTTCCTCAAGAACATGAAGAAATCAAACGAATCCAACGGTCACTCCCGGCACTCGGCCAGGAGTCGTCAGTCCAGGAAATCCCTTCGCAAGAGCCAGCCCAAGTCCACGGGTCTGGAGCTCGACTTCAAACGGGATTATGGACGGAATTGCACGACTAACGATTCCCTCAGCTGCTCCTCCATGGAACTGGACGTGGCCCTGGATGTGGGCAGTCTGCTGAACAGCTCCTATTCGGGCATGTCCCTGGGGAAGCCGCAGAGCAGGAACAGCAAGACCAGCTGCGACGTGGGCATCCAGGCGAATCCGTTCGAGCTGGTGCCCACCTACGGCGACGAGGAGCTGCAGCAGGCCATGCGACTGCTGAATGCGGCCAGCCGGCAGAGGAATGAAGCGGCAGCCAACGATGATGGCGGCGGCGGCACGGAGCTGCAGTCTTTGCTGGGTCTCTCCCAGCGGCAGCCGACGTTTATGAGCGAGTCGGACAAGCTCAAAATGCTGTTGCTGCCCTCGAAATAACAAGACTTCAAAACAAAGCATTTACTTAAGCAACTCTCGACTTTAAAATGTCCTTCAAAGGTTCTGTTTCGGTTTCTTAAATATTTCCCTACATACTTTTTGACTTCCTTTTAAAATTCTGTCAATTGTCTCATTCCTTTTACATTTTTCTTTCAAACTAAAGCCATGGACACCAGAAAATTGTATACATTTCAGTTGAATCTAGCTTAGTTTCTTTTGTAATTTGAATTTGAGTCCTAGTCTCATATTTCACATGTATCCTTTACAGAAAAACAGGACAAGACAGGACAGGACAAGTATTGTAATTTGATATTTTTTTTGAATCATACAGAAAAAGTGATATTCCATCAAAGAAGAAGCCCTCTAAACAGCATGTAAAAACCGAAACAGACTTCCAAGCATATTTTTTTTGTATGCTACCTTTACACCTAAGCCCTGCGATAGTTGCTCCTTAATTGTTTTATTGAACAGATCAAGCGTAACTACAACGAATTACGAATACTCATACATTGTAAGAGCTACGAATATTATTTTACAAAACTCTCTTCCTTTTGATTTAAGCCAAGGAAAATGCTTAGAGTAATATAGAAAGCGTTTTCCTTGGCAAGGACTTGAAACTAGAATCTAGATTAAATGTATAAGTAACCTAATGTACGATACAAAGCATATAAATAGATCGTACCTCTCAAAGTGCCTTTATAAGATTTACAAAATATTCTTAAAATGTTGTCTGTGTGACGAATAAAATGATTTTAAATCCTTACAAGAAGCTATTTAATCATGGATAGAAGACAGATAAACAATTTCAGTTATTTATCGATAATTTCGATATTTTAATGCTATAAATATCGATATATCACACTCTTCCTAACCCTGTTTGCTCTTCTGCTGCTTGAGCATTCAGTTTGAGAAATCCGTTTGATATATTACACCAATATTACCGAAAATACAAACCCAATTTCAGTTATTTATCGATAATTTCGATATTGTAATGACATATTTTCCTACACTTAAAATCTCGATTTATCAAAGTTGCTCTCAATACATCTTTCCTGTTCCTAAGCCTGTTTGCTCTTCTGCTGCTTGAGCAGCTTGAACTCTGGGCCCCAGATCACCGTGTTGGCATACTCCCCGAGCAGATAGCACGCCAGGTTGAAGCCCACCAGCAGGGCCAGGAATAGGTAGCGCAGCGGCAGGGGCAAAACCTCCAGAATCGGATAGACCCACTCGCCACTGAAGTAACGCACAATATGCAGCCAGATGATGTAGAGCAGGATGAAGGAGAAGTTGCCCGTGAGGCCGGCCAGGCGGCTGGGATAGCGACGGAAGCAGGTGAACAAGTCCATAATGGCCATAAGAGCCACATTGGTGTGCACCACGTGGTTCAGCCAGCTGCAAAGGAACCAGAGAAGGGTTCAATTAAAGAGGTTCCTTTTTCTGAAAGCCCTAATGTACGTGCCTGGGAAAAATTGCATCCAGCGCCGAGGGAAAGATGAGCTCACGGTCCCACATGTAGACGACCCAGAACGACAGGCAAACATTGTGGGCCACTGGAAAGGCAAAGGCCGCAAAGATGTAATCCCGCAGCGATCTCAGCTTGGACTTTGGCTCGCCGGTGACTGTGTTGTCGCCAAAGAGATCGTTGAGCAGGGCCAGTGTGTGGTAAATGGCCTGCAGGATGACGTCCAGGAAGGTGAGGTATTTGAATTTGCCACCCCATCGGGCCTTCAGTTCGGCCACCTCGTCCTCCGCCACCAAGTCCTTGGGCCAGTGCACCCGGAAGTAGTGATAGTAAATGCCGTAGGAGAATTGAGCTGCGGCCAGCAGGTGCAGCAGAAAGCGCAGGTATTTGAAGGCTCCGCTCGTGTAGGCATCGTTGCAGGTGTCCAGCCGGGCGACTGTGGCCTCGGCAGCCTCCTTGGCGGCTTGGAATTCGCGCACTTGCTTCTTGCTCTTGGCCATGGTTGCCGGAAAACAGGCGCCGGACGGTCACGTCGCTCTTAAAACAAAACAAATAAAAGCTTAAACAGCTGATTGGGGCTGTTAGACACGATGGGGGAAACATGCAAAGCCAAACAAGTTGGCAGTCCTGCCAGATGGGCGCCATTTTTAAAAGGAAATGAAAATATATTAACGACTTCAAGGGTTTTTAGTCAAAAACTGGAGTTTTATTTGTATACTAGAATTGAATTACAGGTTACAACGCAGGTATTCAGAGATGGTGTGGTTGGTGTGTGTGTGCCTGTGCCTTGATATGATGGAGAAGGCAAATATATGTACGTACAAGTTCACTCAATTAAAATCTACAAGCTACTATAATCTCAAGTTCAATGCAAATTGTATTAAGAATAGATTGAATATCATTAGCAAACGGGTTTCTGTATGAGCTTCACTTTCACATACAACTTGTGTATCTTGTTAAACTCTAAGCAAAAGTACGTTTAAATCACTGAATCTTGGTCAAATCTTACGGTGCGCCGCCTTCCTAACTTAAGGTAACTCTGCTCTGCTCTGACCTTTTGCCTCGGAAAATGAAGTTATCTGTGAGGTAAATAACCGAAGCAGGACTCTTGTTTCTTTTATTAATCATTACTTTGTATTTTGTGGCTAAACGAACGCGACTCTACGTGCAACAGAAACGCCAGGCCAGGGACACAGCCTAGTTTATTTTGCGCTTGGCCAGCTTCACCTCCTTGGCCCAGACGGTGTTGTTGAGGAACTCGCCCAGCAGATACAGCGACAGCGTGAACCCGATGACGGCCACAAAGAAGAGAATGCGCTGCGGCAGCTGCAGCACCTCCAGCACCGGATACACCCAGACGCCGGAATAGTGCTTCACCACATGAATCCACACCAGGTAGGCGCCCATGAAGATGGCCAGTCCGGTGAGGCCCTGGCTTCGCTTGGGATATGATCGGTACGAGGTGAAGATCTCCAAGACGATGAAAACGACAATGTTGGTGTGCAGGACATGGTTGAGCCAGCTGTAAGAGGCAAAGATTAATTACTTTTTTAGGTCAGTAGTGGAAGAGGGAAATAGGCTAGATGAAAAATATATAGTCTCTTGTTTACATTGCTTAGTCTTAAGCCCTAACCTGCGGAATAAATACTTTTATAAATTCAATTATCATGATTTTACATTAGGCATTTGCCTCACGTATGTATATGCAAACCACAAAAGCGACTTTGAATAAATTATAAACAACTTGAGGCAAAGTATAAACATTTTATATGTGAGGTAAGAAAACAGAAGAAAATATGAGCAGCAATTAAACGTTATGAAAGGGTCTAAGGTCGTACATAGTAGTTGACCCAGCATATTTTAATTGATTAATGGATATAAAAAAGATAATTATAGGCTTGTAAAGCTATTTATCCCTAGCTAGGCATTAGCTTATCAGTTTAAAGAATAAGAAACTCCTAAAGAGAAATCGCCAAGTCTTCAAATAATGCTTTGCTTATAAACAAAAGAGGGCCTTGCCTGCAATATAAACAAATGTACTCCCTTTCCATTTGCTGAGCCTGATATGTCCCATGTGAAACCAAATTCTTGTAATAGAGACTCTGTCTTCTTTCCCCCTTTTTCCTCCTTTGCAAAACTCACCTCGGGAAGACGGGGTCCAGCACCTTGGGGAAGACCAGCTCGCGATCAATGGCGTACAGGGTCCAGAAGGTCACGCCCACATTAATGGCCACCGGAAAGGCCAGAGTGGCCATTAGCCAGTCCTTGAATCTGCGCACCGCTGGCGGCTTTTTGGGGGTCAGCTCGTTGGTTCCCACGAAATCGTTGAGCAGCGAAACGGTGTAGTACAGCGCCTGAATTATCTGTAAGTGAACAAGCGAACAATAGACGTGTGTCAGATAATATGGCTCAATCTGAGGGGTTGCTTAAGTGGAGTGGAAGGAATTAATGCACAGTAAACAAATATTTTGCATATAAATGTAGTTTTTACATGTAAAGAAATTGAAATTTCTGCATCCTTTTAGGTAATTTATTAATTTACAACTAAAATAAATATTTAAAAAATAATACACTTCTTAAAAATTTCCCCCTGTGTAGCTTTAATTTGCGTGCTAAACTAGTTAAACGGTTCGACGACTGTGGAAAAAATCTAACCGCTGGCGAACTTTAAACCCCAGAAGCCTCCCCAGCTGTAAGCTATTGATTACCGCATCCAGAAACGTTAGATATTTGAATTTGCCCCCCCAGGGATGATGGATCCGTATCTCCGGTTCGCTGGTGGGAAACTCAACGTAGGTGTAATCGTAATATATGCCGTAGCTGAATTGCACGGCCGCGGTCAGGTGCAGCAGCGTCCGCAGGGCGCCGAAGACGCCCTGGTACACGGAGTTCCCTCTGCCAGATGCCATTTTCCCTAGTTGCAGCTGCTGCTCTTGATTGATTTTTCACGCGCGGGGGGCACCAGGAGCACAACAAATAAACCGGTCGGTCTCGTCGCTGGAAATACTGTGCTGCCAACCCGCCCGTCGCCACCCTTAGACAGACCAGTGTGACCCTGCCGCTGGAGAGAGAAAATCCCAGATGGTAGTATTTGGTGAGCTGCTAAGCACTGGTCACACTTTACCTTTTGTCTTTGATTAAACCGGCACATCGCACATCTATTTGTTTATTGTTTCAAACAACCACTGCATTTTGCTATATTTGCAAAGATCACACTTGTTGTTGATGGTGTATTTGTTAATACCTACGCAGGCAACATGAAAACCGACTTATTGGCCCAGACAATCGACGATGCAGATGCATCGGACGCAACTTCGGAGTATTCATTGGTAAGTGTGTGTGTGTTTTTTTGTTTTCTTTAGTCGGTCCTTTGAATGCCCTTACTTTTCGATATAAGGCTTGGTTATATAGAAAGAGTATAGAGACATCGGCTGACCGAAGATTCAAATCTTCCTTTCCTACTTTTATGAAGTAATATTCTATTTCAGCTCAGTTCCGAATCGCCTGATGGCGAAAATATGGAGAAACTGAGGGAAAAGATTATAAACCAAGACGTTATAATCCGTGATTTTGAGACAAAACTGACAGAAGCTGAAAAAAATATTATAAATCAGAACGAGAAGATCAAGCTATATGAAGCTACAATTCGGGACAAGAATGATTTGATTATCGAATTGATGAAAGAAACCAAAGAATTCGCGATTAAACAGTTACAAAATGAAAACGCTTTCTTACAAATCGCTCTCGATTTCAGCAAGAATCCAACTTCAAACAAAGACGACGCAAATGCAGTAGATTCAGCTGAATTTGAGAAGAAACCAACTGAGAATGCAGATTTCCTGACTCTGCAGAAGCAATTAGAGGAAATTCAGTCTCAAAATGAAGCTGCAAAAGATAATATGTGTCAGTTGAAGTCAACAAATTTCGAACTGAAATCGATGCTGGATGAAAATATCAAGAAAATGTCGACCCTTGAGGCTAAGATTGCTGAACTAGAAAAGAACGCTGAAATATATAAGGTAAAGTCCGAAGAAAAGGACACTAAGCTTGCGGAAGGTGCCTCAAATGATACAAATTCCCAAGGCACAGATGCACCATTTGTTTTTCTAAACCATTCGAAAGTGCCCAATATTAAATTAATTCAAATCGGGGACGAAGACTGGCCGGCAATAGTTGAGAATATTCCCACCGCTGGTTCCGATTGGATAGTAATTCTGCGGCGATTCGATGGTAGCGTTGACTTTGACTGTATAAGCTGGGAAAGCGTTGGTGATCTATGCGGGGAATTCTGGATTGGTTTTGAATCAATTCATAACCTGACCTCAAGTATCCGACACGAATTGTACATTCAACTCGAGGACTTTGATGGCGTAACAGCTTACGCCAGATATGATAACTTTGTTGTTGGAAACTCTAAGGAGGAGTATACCCTGAAGTCTTTAGGTGATTATTCAGGAAACGCTGGCGATGCTTTGCGGAGTCATGTTAGTTCCACAAGGGTTTATAAGGGACATGAAAAAAAATATTATTACTGGTGGTTCTCGAACAATAATCAATGGTGAGCAAATAAATTGAAAGCTAATAAGTAAAGTTGAAAGACTTAATATTTATTTAAATATATTTTCAGTTGCCTGACTGGCTATTATACAAAATCAAAGGAAGTACTGGCAAGCGAGTCGGGCATGTACTGGGGAAATTGGTATTTGGGAAAGTGTTATCCTCTGAAGTCCTGCAAAATGCTAATAAGACCCTACTCGAAATAAGCTTTCATTTTGTAATCTGATTTCAATGTTAAATTCAAATAAACTTAATATTAATATAAGGGAAAACAAACATTACTTTCTCGCAATGCTGTAGTATGCTTTAATCCCTCTCACAACTCTTCATTAGTCCCATCTATACACAATATCCAAATTTACAAGCTTACCGCACAGAGAAAGGTCAGGAACTTGAATTTGCCGCCAAATGGCACCGCATTGGGCATATCGAGGTTGTGGAATATGTGAACGCCACAGTTGAATTGGAGGACGGCTGTCCGACCCTGGCGCTGGAGAGATGGTAGTGTTGTCGTTGAGCTGCTAAGCACTGGTCACACTTTCTCTTTTGTCTTTGATTAAACCGGCACATCGCACATCTATTTGTTTATTGTTTCAAAATCCACTGCTATTGCTATATTTGCAAAGATCGCACTTGATGTTTATGGTTTATACCTACATACCTACGCAGGCAACATGAAAACCGACTTATTGGCCCAAACAACCGACGATGCAGATGCATCGGACGCAACTTCGGAGTATTCATTGGTATGTGTGTGTGTTTGTTTTTGTTTTCTTTAGTCGGTTTGAATGCCCTTACTTTTCGACATAAGGCTTGGTTATATAGAAAAAGTATAGACACATCGGCTGACCGAAGATTCAAATCTTCCTTTCCTACTTTAATGAAGTAATATTATATTTCAGCTCAGTTCCGAATCGCCTGATGGCGAAAATATTGTAAAACTGAGGGAAAAGATTATAAATCAGAACGAGAAAATCAAGCTATATGAAGCTACAATTAGGGACAAGAATGATTTGATCATCGAATTGATGAAAGAAAACAAAGAACACACTATTAAACAGTTCAAGAATGAAATTGCTGACTTACAAAAAGGTCTCGATCTCAGCCAGAATCAAACTTCAACCAAAGACGACGCAAATGCAGAAGATTCAGCTGAATTTGAGAAGAAATCAACTGAGAATGCAGATTTCCAGACTCTGCAGAAACAATTAGAGGAAATTCAGTCTCAAAATGAAGCTCTTAAAGATACTGTATGTCAGTTGAAGTCAACAAATTTTGAACTGAAATCAAAGCTGGATGAAAATATTAGGGAAATGAACACCCTGGAAGCAAAATCAGCTACAGATGAAGACGAGTTAAGAGCTAAGATTGCTGAACTAGAAAAGAACGCTAAAATATATAAGGTGAAGTCCAAAGCAGCGGACACTATGCTTGCGGAAGGTGCGTCAAATGGTACAAATTCCCAAGGCACAGATGCACCATTTGTATTACTAAACCATTCGAAAGTGCCCAATATAAAATTCATTAAAATCGGGGACGAACACAGACTGGCAATAGTTGAGAATATTCCCACTTTGGGTACCGATTGGATAGTAATTCTGCATCGCTTTGATGGGAGTGTCAGATTTTCTTATCACTTGGGCAATAGCATTGGTGATCTATTCGGGGAATTCTGGATTGGTCTTGAATCAATTCACAAACTGACCTCAAGTGTCCGACACGAATTGTACATTCAACTCGAGGACTTTGATGGCGTAACAGCTTACGCCAGATATGATAACTTCGTTGTTGGAAACTCTAAGGAGGATTATACCCTGAAGTCTTTAGGTGATTATAAGGGAAACGCTGGCGATGCTTTGCGGAGTCATGTTAATTCCAAAATGCGTTATGAGGCAGTTGAATATAGATTGTATTGCTGGTGGATCTTGAACAATAATGAATGGTGAGTAAATATATTGAAAGCTAATAAGTAAAGTTTGAAAGATTTAATATTTATATGCATATATTTTCAGTTGCCTGTCTGGCGAATATAAAGAATCGAAAGAAGCACTGGGCGAAGTCGGCATGTACTGGGGAAATTGGTATTTGGGAAAGCGTTATCCTCTGAAGGCCTGCAAAATGCTAATAAGACCCTACCCGAAATAAGCTTTCATTTTGTAATCTGATTAATATAAGGAAAAACACACACAACTCTTCATTAGTCCTATCTATACACAATATCCAAATTTACAAGCTTACCGCACAGAGGAAAGTCAGGAACTTGAATTTGCCGCCAAATGGCACCGTATTGGGCATATCGAGGTTGTGGAATATGTAAACGCCATAGTTGAATTGGAGAACGGCCGTTAGGTGGAGCAGCAATTGCACTGCCTTGTTGAAGCCCGGCGATGTGGAGCCCTTGCTCTTTGATTTCGTCTTGGGCTTGGCCATGTTATACCTCCTAGTGCCAGATATGTACTGATTATGGTATAGCCAGAGTCCAGTCACTAGCAGTAATCGTACGTGTACACCCCTCGCTATGTGTTTGCTTACAGGGATTCCTGACTAAGTGGAATTCCTTGCTTTAAGGGTATAGTTTTCTTGTAGGAAAATGATTTCGCGGTGCTTCTGGCAAAGCATTAAATCAAATATTATATATTTCTATGAAACATGGCCTACAATCGAGACTCTACTGTATGTACTTGGCCTGCGCTTTGAAACTGATAAGGTACGCGCTTATCAGTCGCACTCCCAATCGCCGTGGTACAAAGTATTGCCACTCGACAATGAATCGACAAAAGCTAACGGGAAAAAAGGAAATACTAAATCTGAAAATGGGCGCATAATCCGCATCGGAACTTGTACCGCCTCCTCCCTCTCCCATTGAAGCGCAGTGCAGGCTATGAATAGCTACGGATACACAGCAGCGGCATATTTATGAGCCGAGACAATAATGGCTCGACTTATGTTCGCAGCTAATGGCAACTATCGATTCCCCGCCCGTTTCCGCCCACCGCCGTGCCGCATGTGAAGGTCAAGGACAAAGGGCGACGTCATCAAAGCCCCCCAACCAACTGTTTTATCTGGTATCATTATATTGAGGTCTCTTTTACCTTTTGTGTATCGGTTGACGGTGGTTGTTCGGCTCGAGGGGGGGGAAATTCAATTTCCTTCAATTTCCAGATCAGCACAAAACACTTCCCGCGCCGCAGTCAGCGAAAAGAACACCGGAGTAGAAATATCACCGCGAGGAAAAATCACCACCAAACGCAAAGACAATAGTAGGCCGGGGGGGGCGTGGTAATTTTCAATATATAAAATCGTATGATCCGCTTTATTCGAGTTCTAATTAGGAATTAAAAGTACAAGCTGGAGTGGGAGATCAAACAACTAGGAGAGCGGGAGCGGCCGCTCTGCGATGCGACGATCGGCCAGAGCCGAAGCATCCGCTAGAAGAGCGGGAGCGAGAGAGCGAGCTGAGGAGCTTTGAAGAAGCGGGAGCGCTTCGGAGTCGCGGGGGGCGGGAACATAAGCTCCTGACCTGAACAGTGGTGTAATGTCCAAAAATAATCCCATACTAAGGTAATATTTAATTCTTTGCTATGTCTAGATGTAGAAATAAATGGTAAGTATATTTCTTACAAGAGTTTTCTAGCATTTAACTGCTTTACAAAAAATCCAACGAATCTCTGCCACGCTCTACCTGCAATGTACAAGCCAAGCAGCGACATTTCCACCCTGAAGCGAAGGTGACCTCCCGGTTTATTCTATGGTCTCCACTTCGCCATCGCTATCAACTCCACCGGACTCTAGATTTATTTCCGTGAGCTCTTGGTCATCTTCCAGGACACTAGGGGCGCCCAGGTCACCAGTCTCCATGCGAGGGGCACCCGCAATATCCACTGGCTGCTCCTCCGCGTCCCTGGCCGCTTCTTCCATGGCTGCTGCCTGCTCGAACATGGGATTATCAAAGGCCCGTTCCCTCACTTCTCCGCTCTCCGGGTCATAGGCCATAATCCCCAAGCGATCCACACCAGATGTGCCGCCTTCATGAGAGCCCTCGCCACCAACACCGCCAGGCACTGTGTTCTCAAAACGGTTGAATAGCAGATTCCGGCGCAGTCGCACGCCCAAGTGTCGCCACCTCCAGCGCCTGGGGTCGTGGATCCAGTGGGGTATGCGGTTCAGGTAGGGATTCTCCGGCATATAGTGGGCCAGAATGATAACCGAGACCAGGCCTACCACAGCCATGCAGAAGAGAATCAGGAGAATGGACGAGAAGCTCACGTTCGGATTGTAGGGGCGACCGGAAACCTTCAGGGTAATATGGGACTTTTTATCAGCCTTCATCAGAGACTCCAGGAACTCCAGACTGCGCTCGCTGTAGCCATGACGATCCGTGACCACGGCCTGCAGGTGGTTTCCAAACTGCCGAGAGCCCACGAACTCCACGTGGAGACGGATCTGATCCTCCAGACCCTGCTTGGTGATGAGCTCGTTTATCTCGGCCGTGATCTGTTTCTTATCCCCTTCGGAGCAGTGGCTGGTGGGCGTCGAGATGATGGCCCCACAAATGAGGCAACAGGAGCCCAGTGGACGTACTGGCGACAGGCAGTGCGGGACCTCACACTGTTCCTGGACATTGTGGCAAACGGGCTCCACCAGTTGGTCGAAATCCTTGTGGCAGCCGCACAGTTCTCCTCTGTAGTACTCCACCTGCACGTCCTGGGCATTGTGGAAGAGGTATCGCCCCAAATCCCTGGTCAGCAGTTGCTCCAAGTAGAGTTTCGACACCGATGAGCCGGCCAGTATGAGCTGTCCCAGCCTCAGGTACTCCACATTCTCCAGGTCAAAAGCCAGGGGGCCGTGACCCTTGATTATGACTTGCTCATTGTCACAGGGAATCCGCTCGAGCTCTGGCACAGAGGCAGACACTTCGCCAGCCTTGTCCGTCCTCCAGGTGCCGGGATCAAACCATTTGCTCGACTTGGGCTCCCTAAGGAGAGCCACCTTTGTGCGTTCCGTTTCGCAATGGGACTTCTCCGTGGAACCGAACGTTATGGTTGATTCTTCGGCCAGAAGAATGGCCCCGTTTCTGGGGAAAACCAAACCTTCAATGGATAGTTCCTCGGGCAAAGGCAGCAGGGCGGGATAGTTTGATGGGAAAACCACCAGATCTCGGTTACAAGGCATGTAGCCATCTATCCAGGCAGAGGGATCCTTGAAGTCCAGGCCCCCAGAGTACCACTTTGTGGCCAGAGTCACTTTCATCGAGCCAAGTAAGGTGATAATCAGAAGCCACCACAGCATGATGATGATGTGAACAGAGTGAACTTCCAACTAAAATTGGAATGTGTCAGGGAGAGTATCATACTCATATTTGGGGGCGTTAGCCCATAGTCTCTGTGGAATTTGCCAGACCAAATGCAAGATAATTTCTATATACATAAATAAATTTAAAAATACATTTACAAGTAACTTATATTGCCCAATTTTAGTATAGTTTTTAACATGAATTCCTAGTACTAAGCAATGCGCGCTCCATAAATTTTTGTTTTAAAAATATCGCACTAATTAATGCTGGAAAACAAGCAACAAAAACATGTGTACCTATGAGGAATCCATATAATATGTACAGGTTCACATTTTTACTATATATATGGATTTCGTCTGGAATACAGAAAGAATTTCCTTTTCTTTTGCTAAAACAATGCAATTGTTTGTCGGAAAATAGTTAAAGTTTATTTTTTTATTTTGATTGTGCTGATATAAACAATTTTCCTGCCCATCCGATGCTTGACGGAAGCCATTGGAATGCCCAAAAAAGAAAAGCTGGCAACAAAAACAATTGAAAACCGGATGGTAATGGCACCGAAAAATACTCGTGGGGCTACACATGAAAGCCCAATGAGAAAAAAAAAATAGGCGAGTGCAGATCTTCTTCTGTTGATATAAAGCACTTTATGCTCACCAGATCAAAGTACATTAATCAAGGCCACGCAAGGTCGTGAAACAACAAACTAAAATCAGGAATCTTTGAAGTACAAAAATTATGTTCAAAACGTGTGGGGTAAATTATATTGACAGTTTTTCATCCTCTAATGGGTAATTTTTCACAACATAAATAACCGAAAATTAAGTGTATTTAAATAAAAAAGGTGATATGTAGGTTAATGTACATATATTTGTTATTTAATTGCTCTTGGCATTCGATTTATTGAGCCCATTAAGCCCAAGGAACAAAGAGGGAAACCACAAAGAATGTCTTCCTTTGTGGGTCACAGCTCGTTTAAATTATAATTTTTTTTAATGGTATCAGTACTATTTATAGGCTGTAATTTAATGTTAAATTCTTTGCTCTCAGTAGGTCACATAGCTTAAATATATATGAATTACATTAATTATACTTCAGTAGCTCAGATTTTCAAGTTTTCTGATTTATTTACCCATCGAAAAATGTAAATTTCCCCGTTCCCATGATGACAACCACTTTAAGATATTTGCTTGTGTTTTCCTTGGCTTTCAATTGTTGCCAAGTAGCTGCGAGAAAATAGCTGAGCGATCGATCGATCGATTGGTTTCCTAAACAATTCTAACGATATGTAAATGAGTGTTGACTCCGGCCAACTGCCTCGTATGGCATATTTTCCTTGGCGCCCCAAAGATAATCTGGCATTCATCAGTTTCATAAATTTTGGCAACAAAAGAAACAAAAAAAAAAACCGCAAACATCTGAGCAAATAAAGCTGGAAAACCCGAAAGATGCAGGAAAAAGTGCATCCAGTGGGAGGAGGAGGAACTGCGGCGTATCTGCCAGATACTCTGTATCTCACAGTTGTTGACCCCGGCATGGGCATCCCAACGAGCAGACAAACAAATAAACAAACATATGGCAGGCATAAATGCGAAGAATAATCATTTTCTTTCGCTCAATTTCGGTCACTCGACACTTGAAATAACCAAAATCGGCGGCGGCCGCATTTCCGTCTTGCTTTTTAATTCCCCATAAATCACGAAATATATATATGTATCTTGCAGATTCGTACTCACCAGCGACCAGTAGGAGAGGAACTTGATTTTCTGGGACAGCGACTCCGGCACAAGGCGACGGTTCAGGCTGGTCTTCAGCTTGTAGCTGCGCTGGATGTCAAAGGAGCTGTAGTAGAGGCCATAGGCGAACTGGCCCAGGGCGCACAGGTGTATAATGGTCACAAAGACACGCGACTTGTAGAGCTCCACTTTAGTCATCTTGAGGATTTCCTTTCACAACAATAAGGTAGTCCTGCACGAACACAAAGGACAATGGAAGGGAAACTTGAAACTGGCACAGGGGGAAATAGTATCACAAATATTCTAAAATCTATTTCAAGACTTTTATTTAGATTTATTTATTACTTTTAATTTGAAGTTTAAATATTAAAATTAATGTATAAAAGTCTTGAAATTTACAGGAAATTTAAGACTCTATTTTTCTCTCTGTGCAGTACAGTAGTTCTCCTAATGACGACGCGTCGCCAAGGTGTTTATTTTTGCCTCTTGAGCCACGAAGACACCTCGACAAGGCGCGCACAAATTTAAATCAATATTTGCGTCACCGACATAAATATTTAAGCCTCCCAAAAAAATAAGAATAAGAATAAAACTAAGGCTGGTATTCTAGAAAATCCGGCCGACTGCCCCCTATTGCTTTATGCTATATGCCAGTGTTTATAATTGGGTTATGTTCATAATTTGACGGTTTCTTATGGGCCATATAATGGCAGCATTTGTTGATTGTTTCACATTCGTTTCACTCTCTAAACAAATCACCAGCACACGCACGCTATATGTATGTATTTCCCCTGATTTCTGGCTTTACTCTTGGGGGTATTGCTCGATATCTTCTGCCTTGACCGACGCTCCTCTCGCGCGCGCGTGCCACAACCGAGCGTATGGAAAACTGGAGTCGCACTGGATGCGTTGCTCATACGCCGTGTTGCCTCCTGAGCTCTTTTTCTTTTCCAATTGTACTTGTGCTGTTGCTTCTGGTTGTGCCTGTGTTTCGGCTTCGGTTTCTGCGGTGTCGCTTTCGGTTGTTCTCTGTTGTTTCGCCTCAGGTGCGTGCTGCGCATGTCCGGACTCCGGTTTTCGCGGTTCCGGGAGTGCGTTTAATGGATGGCCCAATCACCTGAATGAATCAACACACACACACTGCAGCCCATTGAGATGCCTTTGGTGTTGTTTTCTGTCCAAGTGAATAAACAGATTAGGAGCTTGCAGTCATCATCACAGCCAAGGAGATAACTTTGCGGAGCCGATAAGCATCTGGTTTTATTTTTAGGGAGTACTGCGTCAAAGCACAAAAGATAACAAAATAAATAAATTTAAAAAGGAAAAACTAAAGTTTTTAAATACAGATAACAAGCCTTATATACTAACTAACTAACTATTGGTTTTAACTACTATTTTTTTTTTAGAATTTATAAGGCTTAGGATGACAATTACAAATTAAAGTGTAAACTATATAAATAATATATAAATATATATAAATTTAATATAATAAATATATATAAATCTTGGAAAGTTAATGTTGTAATTTATAAGAAAAAGAAATTCAACACAAAATTTAATAAAAAGAGAAAATTAAATGAAGCTATTATGCTCTTTAAGTAATACTTTTTTTAAGGCTTTCACATATTTTAAAACAGCATCTAAAAGTTAGATGTAGGGATCATAATAAAGCTATTTACAAAGCCCCCTCGTATATTATTGTTCCCCATTAACTTAGCACTGCAATTAAATCTTAAACTTTTTAAATTCCCATTCAAAAAATCGTTAAGTTCCCGCCCCAAGTTCCCTGAATGGCCCGAATTTTTGTCTTTATCAGACAATCCACCACTGGCCACACCCGTCCACAAACTGTTCCTGGTGTTTTCTTTCAAATTCAAAGTAAAGTCATGTCGTAACCCGAAGCTGTACAGCACATAGAAGTCTCTTGGGCACCTCAAAATCCTCAGATCAGGCAGTTCCCGCCGAAAACTCCAGCTCCAGTCCAACAGTCAGCCATGTCGGCGACTTCGAAGATTACTTTGGGCATGGCCGTGACCGTATCCACGGCGATCATAGGTTATGTGCACTATAAACAAGCGGCGGACCGGTGAGTGACACCTCTCGCGGTGTGTGTGTGGAAAGTATTAATTCGGGAAGCTTTTCTTTGCAGCCTGAAGCTCCACGACGGGGTCTTGAGGGATGTGGAGCAGCAGCAGCGGCGGAAGCACGAGAACAGATATGCCCTGCAGCAGCAAATAGACATTACCAAGCAACTCAAGGCCCAAGAGCAAGTAGTGGACATTACCAAGGAGCTTGGGGGAAAAGAGCAAGTAGACATTACCAAGCTGCATGAGGTCCAACAGTCGTCCGCCGATAAAACCCCCCAAGCGCCATGCAAGTGCAAATGCTGCTCCACCACCTTGGCTGGCTGTTCCAAGCAGCAGCATCAGCAGGCAGGAGCTGGAGAAAACGGAGGTGATGAAGAGGCTACGCCAAAAGTCTGAATTTAATCAAGGCGTGTTTATAATTAAAAACAATGAGATAAACTCGGGTTAAATAGCAGCATTTTGTTTTTAAAATGTTATTTTTCAATAGTGTTCTTACCTGGACAGTGTCTTTTATGAGCCAAAGGTCACTATTTTCTTGTTAAACTATTTTATTTTATAAGGAAGACCAAAAAGCAAAGGTCTTTGTAAATGGAGCAAGACCTTAAGCATTGTTATTTACAGAATTGTAAGAATATAACATAAGTTTTAAGTGTACAAAATAAAAGAAAAAACAAGAAAAGATCCTGCCAAGCCAGAAAATTGCAAGTATTTCTTCCGGAAGAATCCCAGGATCCCTACAGACCAAATACAACTCCCTCGATTCCGATTTTACAGTATACATTTAGTATTTATTACTCAATTTTATTATTTACGAATGTGTCTGTATAGTTAATTACAATTCTAATGGGCGCTCGGTAAACGTTATTTCGCGGGGGGTTTGTACATGGGTGGCGGTGGAACACACACGCACACCCCATCATCATCATAATCATAATCTTTGCCTACTCCTAGTCCTCGGTTATGCTCTCCACTCAGCAATCTCCACTCTCCATCCAAGTTGATAAAATAAAGGCGTTGTAAAAAAACGTCGAGAATAAAATACAATATGCTTGACGACGTCACTTGTCCGTTTCTCTCATAGAATTTCCACCGAATCAAAAAATGTTTTTTTGGAGATTTAATAACGTCCACCGCCACCGCCGCCGCCTCCTCCTCCACCGCCACCGCCTTTGCGACGATCACGATCATTGCCACGATCGCGTTCGTTGTTCAAGTAGTTGCCACCGCCGACACCATCGCCTCGGCCGCCTCCTCGATCCCGCCTGCCTCTGGAGCCGGAACGGCTGCGTGAGCCGCGTCGCCGGCTGCCGGGAGAGCGGGAGCGCGAGCGGGCACGGCGACGGCGGGAGTAGAGATACCGGCGAAGTTCCCGCGAAATGGGCTTCAAGTGCATGAAATTGCAGAAGCCGGAGCGAGTGCATTCGCCCATCTCGTACTGGCGACAGCAGGCCTCGCGGAAATCGGTGACCGGCGAGAGTTCCGAGTAGACCGGACGACCGCCAAACCAGCGGTTGTTCAAATCATTCGCAGCCTTCTCCGCATCCGCCTCGTTCCGGAACTTGATGTACACGTTGCCCACGAGGTGGTCGCCCAGATTGTCGCACACGTTCATCTCCTCGATCTCGCCGTACTTGTCCTCGCACTCGACGAACACGTCCTCGAAGAAGTTGTCGTAGTGCTCCTGCATCTCCTCGTCGGAGACATTGGCCACCAGATGCGAGCCATCGGCCGACTTGGCCGAGTTCTGCGGATTCACGTACAGGTTCTGGAGCAGGACCGTCTGCGAGAAAGTGGGTTTGTTGTGGATGCGCGAGCAGCGGTCGCCGTGTCGGCAGGCGCCGATCTTGAAGTAGAACGAGCAGTTGACTCTGCGGGAAAAACGCGGTTAATTACCGGGGGATGCACGGGTGGGACGGTGCCAGTGCCATGCGACTTACTTGTCCTTTTCTGTGCCAAAAATGGATGCCAAGTACTCGGCCATGGTGGTGGCGGCTCTGTTGTGCGGATGCTGCTGCCGAAATGTGAGTCCTAGCTGCGGGCTTGCCTCTCCAACGCGTTCGTACTAGAATCGCTGGCTCGCTCTGTGTGTTTTTCGCCAAGTTGTAGTTTATTTTCGGTTTTTTTTGCCGTAAAAAGCAGCGTCTGGTCTGGTTGTATTTTGTAGAGCGTTGCCAGCCCAAAATTGGGTGGCTGTCACAAAGCGGCTATCGATACGTGGGTGGTGGGTCTCGCTTTCGTGCGATAGTCACGCACGAGGAAGGAGGCAAACATTTTCACCAAACATAACAGTTTTTCTGATTTTCCAATATTTCTTTTAGTTTAAAAAACAGTAAACTTGAATTTTCAATTTCTTTAACTGGCTAATAACTTTTCAATTACAATTTTCTTCATTAAAGCAGTTTGTTATCGGTCTAAATTTGGTATCTAGTATATTTTAGTAGATCTATCGATTGTTGCGACTAATGATTGTTGGCTGCTGGTCACACTGCCACAATTTCCTAAATTTTAATGCAACTCGTAGGTAAAATCGGTCGCTTTGAAATATACAACGGATTACAAAACTGTAAAAATAATTATAGTTGAAAACCAAGTGACCTATAATCGCGCGGAGATAAAGTGCTAGTCATCATGCTTTCCTAGGGCAATCACTGACCCCAAACAGCTGTCGTCGCCCGAATTCCTGCACAGTTTTTGCACACCTTTCTTTTTGTTTTTGTAGTTGCGGCAAAAGGAAAATCAAAAAGAAAATTGAGGCAAGGAAGGAGGAGAGGCGAGAAAAACCAAAACAAAGCAAGTTGTGCATTTGTTTTCATTTAGCAGCAGCAAGTAAGCGATAAACATACATATTTACGTCATCGTCATCCACTGATAAGGTCAATATATAGAATAATAACAAAAAGCAGGGGCAAAGCAGAGGAAGTTTATTTATCCAATGTGTTTATCGGCTGGCCTTTGTTAATAAAGTGCAAAAAATATATGTACATATTTTATCATTGCTTTGTGACCCTCATTAAACATTTATAAAGTTTATACTTTTGTTAGCTTTCAATTTACTACTTTGTTAGTGAAATAATCATTAATCATGTTATAAACTATTAATTAATTTAATAAGATCCTCTTGCTTATTTTACACTTCATTTATGTATATTTCTTCATGCTTTTAAGTTGAAACTTGCCTTTATTTTAGCTTAAAATAAATTTAAAAAATATTTTTTTAACACAAAATTGTTCTTTTAATGCCTTTTAGCCATTAAAATATTTATTTACATAATAATCATCAAAATACTCACAATTTTTGAACTTTGAACCCACACAGAATGCAGAGCTGTTGGCACGATGGCGACGAGGACGCCATGGCGGCGCCGCCCATCTCCTCCTGCACGGCCACAGAAAACGCCAACATTCTGGGATCACGGCGTACATTTGGCGATATAACCACCAACAGGCTCTGGACATTCCGCGTGCTAATGCACCAGGAAATGGCCCCCAACGAACGGCTGGCCGTTGTGGGTAACTGCGAGGCCCTGGGCAATTGGCAGCATTCGGGAGCGGCCCTGCTCTCCAAGGACAACCAAGAGGGGAACGAGAGCCATCTGTGGACGGGAGAGGTCTATGTGCCCCGCCACTGCGACACCGAATATCGCTACTTGGTCTGCGCCGTGGATCCGAGCAGTGCGGAGCAGCCGCTGCTGGTTCGTCGCTGGGAAACTCAATTACAGGTCTAGAGCAATTGAGTTTTTCATTATTCCTCCCCTGAAATACCCAATGGAGAGTTCCGTTCCGGTAGCCTCTTATTGAAACACCTCAAATACGAAAAATTCACTCAAATAGCACTACTTTCCTTCTCCCTGCAGCCCAGGATCATCAAAGAGCTCGATGAGCAGCCCGCCAAGGAGCACTCGGACATATTCGGCTCGTTCCGAGGACAGGAGAAGGTGGACAGGGGTTGGCTGACCCAGGAGACGCTGGTCCAGCTCAAGTTCTTCTACGCCCCCTTCACGTTTAAGCAGCGGATGAAGCGACGGCATGTGCAGGTGAAAGTAACACCCATGAACCTAAGCATACCTAGTGGCGACCGCTGCGAGTCCTTGGCGCCCGTTTCCCCCCTGGAGGATTCCCTGTCGAATGACACGCACGACACCAAGGAGAATGGTGGCGAGTCCGCGACGGCGTTTGCCTTCAGCGAGGTGGTGGCCCTGAGTGCCGACGATTGCGAGATCAGGGCCCAGGAGCAGTTCGGCATTGGGTGCGGGCCCAGCGACTTGGTTATCTTCCACATGACCGTGGCGGATCTGGAGAACACTGCCTTCCTGATCGACCTGTACACGTATAGCTCGCGGGTGGCCAAGGAGGACGGTGTGCCGAATCACCTGGGCTATCACTATGTCCTGCCCAATCTGTTCAAGCGCTCCGAGGGCCATCTGGAGCTACCCATTACCTGTGCCAAGGGCCATCGTCCGTTGGGAATGATGCGGCTGGGCTACCTCATTGTCAAGCCGTCCTCCCAGAGCGCCCTCATGGACATGAGCGTCAGCTATGCCCGCTACTGGAACAACAAGTGGACGGGCCTGGATGTGGGGCATCGCGGCTCCGGCACCAGCTTCAAGGCCAAGGATGCCGTGATCCGCGAGAATACGATAACCTCGCTGAGATATGCCGCCGATCACGGTGCCGATATGGTGGAGTTTGATGTTCAGCTGAGCAAGGATCTGGTGCCGGTGGTGTATCATGATTTCATGATTTACGTGTCCCTGAAGTCCAAGTGCAGCATGCAGGAGCACGACTTCCTGGCACTGCCCATGCGGGAGCTGTCCTTGGAGCAGCTGAAGAAGCTCAAGGTGTACCACACAGCCGAGGGTCTCTCTAGGGAGACGCGCTCCTTTCACAACGACGACCTGCTGGAACACCAGCCCTTTCCCCAGCTGGCCGATGTCCTCGACGCCCTGGATATCCATGTGGGCTTCAACATCGAGATCAAGTGGTCACAGCGCCTCCAGGATGGGAAAATGGAGGAGGAGTTCGAGCATGTGGTGGACCGAAATCTCTACATCGATTGCATTTTGGACGTTGTCCTGCGGAAGGCGGGCAATCGGCGGATAGTTTTGAGTTGCTTCGATCCCGACATATGCACCATGCTGAGGTACAAGCAAAACAGATATCCAGTCATGTTCCTGACACTCGGCAGGACGACGAGATACGAGCAGTATTTGGACCCCAGGGGCAACTCGATGGAGCTGGCCGTTTGGCATGCGGTGGCCATGGAGCTGCTGGGAATTGTGGCTCACACGGAGGACTTGCTGCGTGACCCCAGCCAGGTAACACCCAACATGATGATACTGATGATGATGAACTCGTGAACCATTCAGCCACGCTGGGACGCTTTTAGGTGAATCTGGCCAAGGAGCGCGGCTTGGTGCTATTTTGCTGGGGCGATGACAACAACTCCAAAGACACCATCAAGCTGCTGAAGGGGCTCGGCCTGCATGCGATTATCTATGACAAAATGGATGTGCTGACCACCAAGGAGGTCAAGGTGAGTGCTTCACCGCGATAAACAAATAAATTTTGATTAATTAAGTTGATCCTTTCTTCTCCCTGCCTTTTAGCAAAGCGTTTTTCACTTGCAGGCCAAGGACAGCCAGAAGGAGCTGCTCAAATTGCAGGCCTTGGAAATGGGTCATGTCTGGCACACCTCTCCCGATGGCGCCGAGGAGCAGCAAGCCTAGAGATCGCTCCAGGCCTTTATACTCTTGCGAACTCTGCTAGGACCAAAACCTCATCTATTTTTCACATTTGTTGTTTCATTTTCTCACTTCTCATTTTCCCTTAGCCAATTGCATTTGCTTAATTTCTTATTGTCTGTATAAATACATAGTTTAAATCTTACTAAAAAAAAGAAGAAAAGAGAAAACGAAGGAACAGAAAACACTCTCTTGATATAATTATAGCTGGCTTTTTCACTTCAGTTCTTAAGTTGCCAAAAACCTTTTTTAAATATACCTTAGCAAACCCTTTTTATTCAATTTGATTTCTTTGAAGGTGTTTTTTTTTAGCTTTTGAAGATTGCAAAGAAGCCCAAATAAAGCTTTACTTAAGACCAAGACTTGTGTATTGCCTTTTTTTTTATGGTTTAGCTAAAAAGAATCGTTAAAGAGCGATCTTATTTTTGGAGCTTATGTGGTTTTTCTGTTTTCTTGGTGATTGCTCAGCTTGTACATTGCAGGCAAAGGGTGGAGCAGGTCCTAGGAAGGAATTGGTCTGCGGTTACAAACAAGAGAGAGAACCAAACAAAACTTTACCTAACGGAGATAGAACTCTGATATTTTATATATTTTTGAGTAGCAGATTGATTAATAGATTTTTAACTTTGAGCGTTCAATTTTCCTCTCTTTAGTGTTATTCTTTAGACACTAAAACTATCCGATTAAAAGTGTCTTAACCATAGCCTTCCGAGACACCTATTTCTTAATTTCAAACTTTCCATTACTCATACGCAGTGTTGGATTTTGGCGCCCACAGGCGAATGTCAGAAGAAAAGGAATTGCCAGCGAATAAGAAGAGGAAAGCCACTTTCTGCGCATGCACTCGTCTTTCGACGAAGATGAAGTGGAACAACATCATCCCCGAACACTAAAAACTGAGAGAATGTGAGGAAAATTCCGTCAGTGTGTGCTGGCCGAAACGGTTTTGTTTCGAAATTCCTTTTCAGTTTGTTAAATCGCCTCGAACGGTGCGGAACGCGAGTGCGAAGAGAGCGGAGTGGACAACAGCCTGTAGTGAGAACGGAATGGATAACAGCCCGTAGTGAGAACGGCAAGGAGCGCAGGGAAACGGAGAAAGGAGAAAGGCCCACCAAACCCAAACGAGAAAATAAATCAAATAAATACAAAGAAGCAGTGTGTCTAGTGTAGTGCAATCCCTTGTTTCCCAAGTATTTTCCAACTATGTCCGTGGGCTGTGCGCTTCGAGACCGCAGGATGAGGGCATAGAGGTGAGGTCCATGGACTATGCGTGTCTCTGTGTGTGTGTGTAGACCAAGTCCGGCTTAAAGGAAGTTTCAGTGATGCCCCCAAAAAAAATACAAAAAAAATATAAAGAAAAAAGGAACGGAAAAATCGATGCGTGCGCGACACACACGTGTAAGGGGTCTCCGTTTACTCCGTGTGCTCCTCCTGTGCCCCACTGTGTCTGTGTGTGTATATATCAAGTATACGCCAAGTTAACCGAGGCAGGCAACTTCATACCCACAACAAAAACAGAGAGAGAGAAAGAGAGAGCGAGCACCAGAGAGCACGGGAACAGTTACTACTACAACACGCTACTTACAAAACACTCCTGACCTACTGTGTGTGTGCCCCCCCAGGAGGAGGCCGTTAAGCCACCTTCTAACTACTCTTACTTTGCGTGTAATGTTCTTTCGGCGGGTGGGGCAAGGGAAAGGGAACGGGAACGGGAATGGTAAGGGGAAGGAAATTTGGTATAAAAAATGTCGGAAAAAAAACAACAGCCGACACCGAAAAACTCATTTTAAATACTTGCCAAGAAGTGTGTGTGTTTTCTAGGGTAGCTCCGCCACTCATTAGTAGGTACACACACTCGCCTTTAAACTTATGAATATTAAAGCTGGACTCTTGGGTGTGAGTGTGTGTGTGTGTATAACACAATCATTAACATTAATTGCAAAGTGAATTCCGAATATTCGGCTGGGAAAGCGTGTGAGTCTTCGGTGTCTTGTTTGTTTTGTTTATAAAGCCCCCTCCTTATATATATGTGGGGAAAATGGTGTGTGCCCGCCTTGTTTTGTATTTTTATTGGCGCTGATTTGAGAATCTGGAATCGGTAGGAGCCGGAGAAGCAGCAGCAGCCAGCCGGTTGCAAGTAAACACATCCAATGGACAAGGATGAGAGTCGACAACAGAAAAAGAACAGCCCGGACAGGCAGGCGGACAGCACAAGACGCTGTTGCTCACTTTGTCTATATACAGGCAGAGAAAAACCTACTTTCATTTACAATTATATTTAAATAATTAGAGGATATATATCACAGGATACACCTATCAGAGATTTACAATTACGTATAAATATTTATAGGATATGCCTCTCAGAGATTACATTTTTTATCACAACTTGCGGGTTAAGAGTTTTCAATTTAGAACTTTTTTGCTTTTATTTTTGCTTTCTTTACACCTTCCTGATATTTATTTTAACAATAATAATTTAAAGATCAATATATCAATATTTTCAAGATATAATATATTTATTTTAATTTATAAAAATTGAAGTACTCTTTAAATTAAAATATTATTCTTAAATATACTTAATGCCTAGCATTTGTTTACCGTGTACACATGCGGGTGTATCTAGATACATTTGTATCTGTGCGTGCGAGTGTGTAAACAATGCAGCGCCAAAACTAAATATTGTTTAAGAACAAATATTTGCCTTTTGTGCAAATCACGAAAAGGCAATTTCATTATTCCGTTACGTTCCGTTTTACTTCCTTTTATTTTATTTTTATATACTTATATATATGTATATACAAAGTATATATCTTTAAAGGGTGTCTTCTTCGTTCCACTCTCTGATATTGATGACGCTATCGATGATATTGTCTGGAGTCTATATTTAGTTCGATCTGGGCGGAAAAACAAGCCCAAAGAGTGGGATGATGCGCTTCACGAGCTGCTAATGGGTCAATTTCAGTTGAAGCGAATATTATTGCCCATTTCCCAGATAAATGGCTCTAGTTCAAGCGCTCAATTGCTGTTGATCCTCGCAAAATATAAATACAAATATCTATGCGGCGTAGAAAGTGCAAATAGAGTGAATCCAAGCATTGAATCATCGGATTGTGGGGGCGGTTGGAAGGATGCATCCATCAAATGAGGTTCTTTTTTGGACTTCGGCGAAGCTGGGAGCAACACTAGCCTCCATCCGGCACACTTTCGCACATAACTGAATCACTTATATCTGGTAGATAAACAAATAAATCGAAGATGTGCGAAACAGAATCCATATAAGCGTATATATACATATTTCTCAATGATTTGTGTACACAAAATATTGATTTAGAATCGATGATTTGTATGCTTAACATTCAAAAGGCATGTAGGCCATGTGATTTGCCAGTCTTTTACTGCGAACTTTTAATAAAAATTAGGTTTATTTAATTTTCTAGCTCTTTAAATAATTAAAAAATAGTTTTTAAATAGGATAAACACCTTGTTTAAGGCCCCAGCCTATTATTATTTATTGGTTTTTATTCCCGAAATAGTTGCGCGTGTGCATTAAATCGACTTTTTACCAAGCACACACTCGTATACAGGAGGAATGTAGGCCATAATTACTAACCATGAACTATATGGGGATCATATAAGTGGGTTTCCATGAATTTCATTTGGAATTATTCCACAGGAACTTCTACGAAAGATTATTATAAACAACCCCTGAAAATATTCAATTAATTTGTATACATATTTAAAAATAATTGCACAACTGATAAGAAAAATCCTATATTTGTATATATTTTCCAGCGCCATGTTGTCCAATGTAGCCCCAACTTAGTGAGTAGCTCAAGGCCCAGGGCGAAGCATTCCGAGGATGCTTTGGGTTCCTAACCGTTCCTAACCATTCCTGGTTGAACCATTTTCAAGTGGGAGTCCGCGGGATTGAGACCTGATCCCCACCTCCTACTCACCCCCCCTGGAGGTTGGAGCGTCGTCTTGTTGTGTATGAGTGTCGAGGTGCCTGGGACGCGGGGCACGGATAACTGTACAAATCGTGGGCAAGGACAACGAAAAACAAACAGGTTGGACAGCAAAAGAATACACACATATATTTTATATATATTATAAAAAGGAAAAAGAGGGAAAACCCACACAAAACACTCTAAATCCAAGAAATTAGTTTTCTTTGTTTTTATTTCGTTGGAAAAAGTATCTAAAAACTTTAAGAACATCTTCAGATCATTTGAAAATATTTAATTTTTCAATTAATTTAATTATAATTTATTTCAGTTATATTATTTAAAGATTTAATTTAGTTCTTTCTGTGAGACAATGACTTATATACCTAAAAAAATGCAACACTATGCGCATGCAGCCATGAATCTAATCAACATGGACTCGGAAAACCGGGTGGTGCTCAATGTGGGCGGCATCAGGCACGAGACCTACAAGGCCACACTGAAAAAGATTCCGGCAACGCGACTATCCCGCCTCACCGAGGCCCTGGCCAACTATGATCCGATATTGAATGAGTACTTCTTTGACCGGCATCCGGGCGTCTTTGCACAAGTGCTCAACTATTACAGGTGAGAAGGATTGCAGGGTATCTATATAGCTAGTATATGTATATATATTATCCAAAATCTTGCAGAACTGGCAAGCTGCACTATCCCACGGATGTGTGCGGACCGCTGTTTGAGGAGGAATTGGAGTTTTGGGGCCTAGACTCGAACCAGGTGGAGCCCTGCTGTTGGATGACCTATACGCAGGTGAGTTGGATGTGGGGTTACTTTTGGGAATTACTTTTAATGATTTTATTTACTTGTAGCATCGCGACACTCAGGAAACCCTGGCCGTACTGGATCGCCTGGATCTGGATACGGAAAAACCGTCCGAAGAGGAGTTGGCTAGGAAATTTGGCTTCGAGGAGGACTACTACAAAGGCACCATATCCTGGTGGCAGGAGATGAAGCCGCGCATTTGGTCCTTGTTCGATGAGCCCTACAGTTCCAATGCTGCCAAGGTAAGTACGCTTTTTAAGTGTAAAAAGATCGTTTAATGCAAGTTGGTATCATATTTGTATTAATAGGATGAAAATTAAATAATAAAATAATAATTTAAATATAAAAAAAATATAAAAAACAAGAAAGAAAGCTAACTTAAGAAATCAAAATTTTTTGCAATTTTTGCTAATTTTAATGATGTAACCCCTTATCAAATTTCGCAAAAATGGCCAAAAAATCGATTTCCTCTGTCTAGAAAGATTCGCATGTTAATGCTGATCAAGAATATATATGGTTTATGGGGTCGGAAATGATTCCTTGACTTAGAAAAATTTTATTTTGTATTATAAAATATGATTTTTTATATTAAAAAACTTCTTGATTTGCAGATACTTCTTGATTTTTTTTTAAATTAAAAATATCATAACTCGGCCAAAAGAACATTAATTTTAAATCGGAAAACTGTTCTGTGCAAGATTTTCTACAGTTAATAAATCTGCATACTTCATTTAAAAATTTTGAAAATTCAATTTTTTATCAAAATCAAAAATTTTAATGATGTAACCCCTTATAAAATTTTGCATAAATGGCCAAAAAATCGATTTCTTTCTGACATATCTAGAAAGATTCCCCTGTTTATGCTGATCAAGAATATATATACTTTATAGGGTCGGAAACGTCTCCTTCACTGCGTTGCAAACTTCTGACTGAAATTATAATGCCCTGCAAGGGTATAATAAGGGACTTAAACCGTTGATCTTCTAAACAAAAAGATCCTTTATTAGCTTGAATAAATTATTATTAATTATACGTTTTTTTGAAATTATCCTATGAATTCAGATGCATAAATAATTCACAAACAAGATTTATTTATAGAAACATTCCACCTACATAAAAAGTGCACTTAAAATTATATATTAATTTTAAAAGTGCTTCGAATTTGAATTTATATATCTGGAAAATACAAGTGCAGTTTATTTATAGTTTGTTGAAATGCATAAAATCCATCAACCAGACACAAGGCATATTAAAGCATTAATCATTCCATGAATGAGGTTGACAAGAAATAAATATAGATGCAATTAATATATAATATATATTCAATATATATTTTAATAAATATTTTTACTAAACATATATCCTAAAAACAACATATTCTTCTCTATTCCTCAGACCATTGGCGTGGTTTCGGTATTCTTCATCTGCATTTCGATCCTGTCGTTCTGTTTGAAGACCCATCCCGACATGCGGGTGCCCATCGTCAAGAATGTGACGGTGCGAACGGCGAATGGCAGTGCTGCCTGGTTTTTGGACAAAACACAGACCAATGCCCACATAGCCTTCTTCTATATTGAATGCGTGTGCAATGCCTGGTTTACCTTTGAGATACTGGTAAGGGATCTGAACCTTAAGAAACTTAAACCATCTAAACATTGTATCTCTCTCCCCAGGTGCGTTTTATCTCATCGCCAAACAAGTGGGAGTTCATCAAGTCATCTGTTAACATCATAGACTACATAGCGACGCTTAGTTTTTATATCGATCTAGTGCTTCAGCGGTTCGCATCGCATTTGGAGAACGCTGACATCCTCGAGTTCTTCTCGATCATCCGCATCATGCGTCTGTTCAAGCTGACGCGCCACTCGTCCGGCCTGAAGATCCTCATCCAGACGTTCCGCGCCTCGGCCAAGGAGCTAACCCTGCTGGTCTTCTTCCTCGTCCTGGGCATTGTGATCTTTGCCAGTTTGGTCTACTATGCGGAACGCATCCAGCCGAATCCGCACAATGACTTCAACAGCATACCGCTAGGCCTGTGGTGGGCATTGGTCACCATGACCACCGTCGGCTATGGCGACATGGCCCCCAAAACCTACATCGGCATGTTTGTGGGCGCCCTATGCGCCCTGGCCGGTGTATTAACCATTGCACTGCCAGTGCCCGTCATCGTCAGCAACTTTGCCATGTACTACTCGCACACGCAGGCCAGGGCCAAACTGCCAAAGAAGCGGAGACGAGTGCTTCCCGTCGAGCAGCCGCGGCCGCCACGACTGCCAGGTAGGGCGACTGTCTTAATTCCAAGGAATATATATCTTAGAATCATTTTTGTAAAATTTCTAAAGGTGCCCCTGGCGGCGGCGGGGTCAGTGGCTGTGGCACACCGGGCTCTGGCCCTCACTCCGGTCCCATGGGCTCCGGCGGAACTGGACCACGTCGCATGAACAATAAAACCAAGGACCTGGTCAGCCCCAAGTCTGGTGAGTGCCTACTCAGTAAAGTCAGTCCCACGATCCAAGCAAGCCACCAACAAAAAGTACAAGAAAAACTACAAAACGAATTCGAGCTGCGCTTCAAAAAGGCACCCAGTTATACATTTATCACTAAAAGTACAGCAAAACCAGGACTTAACCGAGCCCTAGTATATGCCTAACCTGTCTCTAAAAGCTTGCACAGCTCGCACAGCCCCCAAAAGTCCGAGTTGTATGGATTAAGTTGGCACTCATAAAACCCAGTAAAAATAACTACTCGTTATCCTTTGTGCCGTCTCGCTCTCAGTTTAATTGACACAACGAAGATGAGTTACAACTTCGGCCCCGTAACGATTAATAATGATCTTGGGTGCGCTTTTCCCCTCCGGCTATACTATATATATCCATAATTTAACATGTCATTCGTCGTGTGTACGTGTATATATGTACTCTATGTAATTACCATGCATTTAAGGCTTCTTAATTCATAATCGGTTCATACTCGATTCATACTCGATTCATACTCGATTCATTTAATTCGAGCTTAGCTTTCATTTCCCGCAATTGCATACGAGAGGGGACTGGAGTGATGATGGGTAGTTTGGAGAGGAATTTCTAAGGTTTATCTGTCATCAGTACTCACTGGTACTCACCTAAAGTAGCTATTCTAAATTCCTCTTCGAATTACCCATCCTCAGACTCAAAGCTCCAGCCATAAAGCCCATCATATAAATACCAGACCTCGACTTCCTCCCAAAACACCCATCGAAGGCATTTCTGTATATTCAAGTCATCGATCGAACTTCAATCAGTTTAGGATCTACCTTCAAAGTACAAGAATATGTATGGTACCAATTCATTTATATATATAATATACATTTTATAATAAGCTATCTCTACAACGATTACGATATCCAGATACGAGACTCTATATATATTTTGATTTTACTCCTTCGTTTTACCTTAATATAATTTGTTTTTTCATTGATGAAACGATCCAATCCAAACCCCCCTACAAATCTTGTGTAAATAGATGAATATACAACCATGATTGGCAAACCGCGCGACGGCAAAAAGAGCAGGCTGCTCTAAGCCATAAAACACAACGACATCTCAGCAACATCGACAGCAGCAACATAACCAGAATGAAGAACCAATAGTGTAACCAACTTCCCCCAGAAAGAAATTTCCAGGCTTAGAACCTTTCAACTTATATAAGAATCTGGCAAACTGATCTATGAGCAAGCAAAGGGAGAACAGGACTGGATAGCAGAACAGAGAGAGATCTGGGGATCACAGATCCCAGATCCCAGATGGAGGAGCCTGTGGTACGTTGGATCGAAAGCTCACACACACTCCTGGATGCCACATACCCACAGATATGATTATGAATATGAGTTACTATGCCGGCGACGTCTGCTACTGCTATCTACTGTTACTACTACCACTCCAACAACCTGCTATATAATCGTATATATACTCAACAATATGTAATTTTCTACGTGTTTTCTACTCTCTCTATATATATATATCTCCACCTATCTTTACCTAAATAATATTACATATGCTATATAGATATATATTACCATATATATCGTGTACGTGTTGTTCTTCAGTTCTGGCTCGTTCGTTTCTTCGTTACCAATGTGTATTCTCTCTCTATCTCTCTCTCTTGTTGTGTGTGCGTGTGTAATTTTGTGATTTTTTATGGTTTTTAGTCTCAACCCGAATCGGAGGACCCTTCCCTTAGCTGTTAATTATCAAAGAAGACAACGTTGTATTTGTATTATCTCGAACTCTTGTATTTCAGATATGGCCTTCAGTTTCGACTAAAAGACAGAAAGATATTTTGTAATTTCTCAAGACACCACAAAAATATATAAGAACATAAAACTCGACCAGAAAAAAATCGAAAAGAACGAAACGAAAAATCAAAAATGAAAGCAAACCTCAGTAAATGTAAAGAAATAAACCCAAGAAAGACCTTCTATCATCTATCATGCTACCTAACATCGTAAGAAAACCAAACCTCGGAGAATCTCTGCTGGGCGGGTGTGTGTTTTGGTTTAAAAGCCATTTTTAACCCCCTCTTAAACCCCCACCCCCCCTAAAAATAATCTTTGAAACTGTCGCTCTCTTCCGAATCCAAAAATCCCCCTACTAAAAAGTGTCAACTAGTTGAAAATATAGTTTGTAGCGCCAAGCAGAAAGCCCTAGCCCCCGAAACCGACTTTATATTATCTAAAACTATATATGTGCTGCATGCTGCATGTGTTATTTACCTGGACTTGAGCCTGGAATCTTAGACAGCGTGTTTGGTTTGATTTGATTCCCTAGATGTTACCTTAATATATGTCATGTGTGTGTGAGCTGTTGTGTTCGTGTTCGTGTTCGTGCTACACCCTTCCCAGGAAACACCCACCGCCACCTCGTATACCGTATATATGTATCGTAGTAACCAAGTGCACCCAGTAATTACTATCAGCAAAGCCTGAACCCGCCCTCCTAAAACTTAAAACTTAAAACGTAAAACTTAAAACCTGCCAAGACAAAATTCAAGTTAAACGAATTTGGTAACTAACCGAAAGTTTCATGAAAATAATATTTACCTTTCTCTCTCTCTCTTTCTTCTTCTTTTTCTTTCTCTGTTTTCCGCCACCACACCACTTCCTGGACTACTCCTCCCACAACTCCTCTACTATACATATATGTCTATCTATTGTTTCCGGCTATATAACTCCACTTCCTGTACCTACTTCCTAACCAAACCGAAACCCGACAACCGATAATCTCTTTCTGTTCTTCCGTGTTCTGTGCGGGGTTAAAAACAAAAAGTTGCTCAACTTTTCGCAGGTCCTTTGGGCGCTAGCATTGTGGCCATGAGTCCCAGGACAATGCTGGATCTCAATCCAGCCTTGGCAATGGGCAAGCCAGCGTTCCAGCCGCGTATACCCACGCCACTGGCCGCCACACCGCCACCGCATCAGGCAGGAGGAGAAACGGGAGGAGGAGGAGGAGGAGTAGGAGTTGCAGGAGCCGCCGCTCCTCCTCCTCCGATACCCAGCATTGCCGTCTCTACCACGGCCAGTGTGGGCAAGGACTCGGGCGTTTCTACAACCACCACAACGGCGACCACGAACAGCGGCCTGGAGACCAGCAAGAAGGCCTTCCTCTAATCTCAGCAGGAAGTAATAAAAGCGGGCAGCCAAGACTCAAAGCCACCTGATATCTATACCCTATAAACCCCATAATCATCACCCGGAAATAAGCAATATCTCGATTCGATATCATATAGCCTTCGCATACGTATAAGGAGTACTTCAGAGATGGCATAAGGATCCAAAACTGATACCTATCATTGATCGGAGATCGTCCTTGTTTTGTTTGGTTCTCAATTGAAATGAATATCATATATTCGCCCAGGCAAAGGTAAAGGTATCAATTTGTTTCAAGTTGGCAGTAATATAACAAAGTGAAAGAAATAGATATGATATATTCAACTTTTAATGTCTTTAGATACAGCCACTTAATGACTTGATTTACTGGCTCTTCAAAGGTTGTTTCTGTATAACTAGGGCTTTTAAGGTTATTATTAATTAATTTATAAGTTCAGCTAAACTGTATGTCATATCAGCGAGAAGCAATATCAAGGGAGAAACCTATGTTTTCAATTACATTTCATAGCTAATTTTTGTGACATCATATCAGTATATATTTCATATTATTCCCCTTTTAGAGGATCCAGGGCCATCTCTGACTTTGTGTTGACCATATCACACGATCGAAACCTATCAATATCGAACGCCTAAAACATAACCCTAGCTAAAATATAGATAATCCAACATGGCTTTTACCAAGACAGATGTTTTTAACCATATACGAGTATATATACATACATATTTACCTTTTGCAAGCTTACTAACGAACCCGTTTTTTACATTAAATAGTTAATAATAAATCGCTGAAGAATGTACATAATCCTAGGATGCTTTATACTCGGTTTGCCAGTTCCTTATGCGTTGTGTAAAGACTCTAAAGCTTTAATTTAATATATAGATATGTATATGTACCTATATATACATGAATTACTTGTAAACGGGAAAGGAAACTCCAAACAGAAGCTTTACCAGTTGAAGTTTTGCCTAATTGAAAAAAGAAATCAATCGAAAAACAACTCACACACGCACACCCTTGGCTCTGAAGTCTGTTTAACAATTCACATGTTGACTTTAACTTTTCTGGCGAACTTAACAAAACAGCAAAACAACAAAAATTAAATAGGTAAATAAAATAAATTAAGGAAGGTGCACAGGAAAGTGGAAGAGTTTGTCCGGGAAAAAACAAACAACTTTTCGCGCTCATCACACACTTGGATTCAGGGCAGAGCTCCTTCTAGATTCTTCTCCTTTGAACAACCAAAGTTGGCCCACGTATCAGGCTAAGAGGGAAGCGGAAAAATTAAAAATTTTAAAATTTACACCGCTTTCAAAGGCAAATAATTTATACAGGCAACCAGGAGGCAGTTCCTTTTCCCCTTAAAGTTAATTTGAATTTGCTAAAGAGTTTACCAAACTGCTGCTGGGGTTCCCCCTTCATTTACCCAATTCTCTTGTACATTTTGAATATAAATACGTTACATATATCTATCAGCAAGCATACACATATTTGTAAGAATAAACATGATAATTACTAAGAGCAAGCAAAGGAAAAAGGTAATAAGTAAATAAATAAAAGGCGGCAAAACTTAAGCAACATTTTGGATCGAAGAATGGGCAACAAATAAACGAAAAATAAAAAGCAAGCAAACAAACAAAAATTTGTTAAGTTTTTACAATGAACAAAGGAGCGTTAATAAGAACTAAATTAATATTGCAAGCTATATAGGAAATGGATACAAACAATTGTTTATATCGTTTTTCATTTACCATTTTCTCGCTATGATTTCAAGAGGAAAAGCTGTTTTTTAAATTGTATAGTTAAGCAAATTGTATACTATTTGAACTAAAACGGAAACAAACCCAAAAACAAACGAAATTGTTCTCTCAATAATTCATGAACAACAAACAAATTAAACTAATTATATATACATTTATATATATATACATCTATATATATATGAAATAAAACAAAAAACAATATAAAAAGAAATGCAATAAAGAAATCTATTGAACACCAAACCAGAGGCTTCACCAATTTTATTGAGGGGAAAAACAAATATGGAAATGTTTCCTTATGAGTTAGATAAACAATTTATAATATAATATTTGCAGACGTGGGGAAATAAATTATGAAGTAAAATATTTTAAATTTAACCAACTTCTAATTAAATTCATTAATAACAAATTTATCATCGAACTGATTTTATTTATTATTATTTTTTGATGCCTCGCTTTCTGTTAAAAATCTACACTTTATTCAATTTTCTATATTGAAATTCCATTAAAATTGCGCATAGTAAAACCTGGTGGCACGGTGCCTGGGCGCTTTGGGAACCACTTTATGGCCACTTTCGGCATTTGTTTCGATTTCATTACCAACAAAAAAGTGCTATTGCAATAACACAGCTCAAAACGCTTAGCTCCAGCTCTGGAGGCCGTTTGGCAAATAAACCTACAAACAAAAGGCAACAACAAAATGGAAAAAGCTACATTTTGGACCCTCAGGGGCCTGACCTTCAACACTCTGGCATAAAGACCCAGATAAAGCAGGGCAGGGGAAGGTAGGTAACCCAACCGAGTGTAAATCTCCACTCACCTCTTTTTCGGCCTTTTGGCGATGGTCCAATAAAGCGCTTCATTAACCAGAGACTACTACTAACCCCCCTGTGTGCAACTTCCCCACCCCGCCTCCCCGCAAATAAAAGAGCACAGAGTCCCTCGACCTATCTCTATTCATCCAAAAGACCAAAGCTATTCCGGACTCGCCTCAATCAACAGTTGGTTCCGGGCTGATTTCTCAGGGTGGTGGTGGTGGTGGTGTTTTTTTTAGGAGAAGAGCACCAAGATTTTTGTATTTTTTTCACTGTCTCCCAAAGCATCAGTTGGTTGACAGTCTCCGGGTGAACTAATAATCCATGAAATTTCAATTACAAGTCAAAAATTAAACGCGAACAGTCTCTCCGCAGCTCTCGCTCTTTTGACACAGGGAGAAAAATTTTTATTTATAAATCATTTCATATTTTAATAATTAAATTAATATATTATATATTAATACAGATAATAATTTGCGTAGTTCCAATTATTTTACATTTGAGAGAATATTCCAGCTCCTAGGGTTCTTTCCAACAGTATCTGTAAATAAATAAACACATACTTTGTGGGTTTTTTTTGTTAAACCCATTTGTTGTAATTCATGCTTTATAATTTAATGAATTAAGAATGCATTTTAAACTATATTATATCCTATTTTTACAATGATATAGCTTTGCATTTTCTCTCAGTGCACTCATTGCTCTGTAGTGTAAGTTGTAATCATTGAGAGCTTTTGTGTTTTTGTTTCCTATGCTCCCCCTGGAAAAACATGGTTACTATATATATATATAGATATGTTTTTTGCCGACTATTTGCAGAGTTTTCCAGTTTTCGGTGAGTTTTCCTTTACTTTCCTTTCCTTTTTGCGCGGGGGGAGTAAAAGCTCGCTCACCGACTCTCTCGTTGGGAATTTTCTCAATGAAGCTTGCTCTCTTCGACAGCCGCTCTTACTCGGTTGGCTATTTCGGCTATTTTGCATTGCCTTTCCCGTAGAAAGTGGCGACGCTCTCCAAGAGCGGCGTGTAAAGCGGTGTAGTGGGTGTGGGAAAGGGGGGTACTGCCTGCCGGTCTGGTCTCTTTTATGGCCAAAATGTGTGTTTTTCTGGCAGCGCGGATTCAGTTGAATTTTGACTGCCCGACGAGCAAGTCTCCGCTGCTTTTTCTCTAGCCCGCGACCGCGTCGTTGCACGGTCTCTTTTCTCCGCTTTTCCCAAGTGCTCAATGTGACAATTTTCGCCCACAATTGTCCCCGCAAAAAATTCACAAATTTACAAAAAATAGTACGCAAAAAAAAAAATAATAAAAAACATAAAAGAGCAGTCGTGCAAAGAAATAAATATACAAAAATATATATAAGAAATTCCTGTGTCAAGTAGCGACGGCAGCGGCGCAATGCTGCCGCTTCCGTGCATCTGCCGCCAACTTTAGGTTCGTTGCTGGATTTTCCTATTTTGAATATTAAAAGCCAAAAGTGCGAGGACAGACGGACGTTCAATAGCCAAAATGACGCTGACAGTTTTCCACGACCCCCAGGTACCAGTACCGTTCCCCGACGCTCCTCAGGTTTTCCTTTGGCAGCGATTAAGACCAGTCAAAGTTGTTGGCCCGGCCCGTTGCCTGGCTACGTTTACAAGAGCCAAGAGATGCCGGAGAGATGCCATGCATTATACATAAGCTCTAGCAGTGAGAGGTTTGCACCGTTAAAAAATGTTTCATCAATTATTTACCACTTATCATGCCACAAAAATAGTTTACAAATGTGGCACCTTTAAGTTGGGTATTTTTAGAAATGCAAAAGTTAATTAAGTTGAATTATTTTTCTAAAAAAAAGTATGAAATAGGAAAGGTCTTGAATATGCCAGAAACTGGAATTAGTTTCTACTTTTTCCTTATAAAAACAATATTTTTATTTTAAATATTAATATATAATTAATTAATAAATGCTTTACAACATTTTTTGGATTTATTATTAATTTTTTGAGCACACAAATGTATAAATTATTGACCTTAAAAGAATTCTGTATATAATATACCCAAAAACCATGAGAAAATCTTAGCCAGAAAGTAACTAACTACTTTTTAAACCATATTAGATTCATCAAATTTCCTTTTAATGATTCCTTTAAATCATAAATTTAGGAACATTTAAGAAAACAATTACATTTCCCATCAAATATTATTGTTAGAGCACTCTCAGCTGCAGGTGTACCATGTTGCTGGTCATGACACGTAATTACGAGTATTTTTTGGTTAAAACTGACATGTTAAAATTCATTTGTCAAAGTTGATTAAAATTTTCAAGATTGATTTTCCCTCTGTGTGGAAGCCGGGAGGAAAAAGCCGAGATGATGGGGAGGAAAACTAAGCGTAAAAAGAGTAAAGTGCTAGTGGCTGCTGCTGGTCTCGCAACTAGATTAACTGTGAGTCCGAGCTTTTCTCAGTTTTTCTCCATTTTTTTTCGAATATTTATTATTAGCCTGGCACTTGGCGTCGATCGGAGTGGGTCCCCTGAATATTTGGTCATTGGATACTTCGCCGGTCGATCCGTCGGCACACAAGTCTCGTTATATATTAATGACAATTTGCCCTGACAAATATTGAATCGATTGTAATGGTTTCTGGCAATGGTAAATGTAACTCGATGCGGTTAGTTAAGGGGTATTCCGTATAATTGCGGTGGGGCTTTGATTTATCGAAAATGTGAAGCACAGGTCGTATATTGGATAAGCTTAAATGGATTAAGATATAAAGTGTGCGGTTTGGCCGAGCAATTATTTGCATATTAATAAGGACACGGAATAGATTTCTTAAGCAGCAAAAAGATCATATCGAAAATATCAAATATCGAAATATGATTGTATTTTCGAAAAAATATCCTAAAAGATTATTTAATTATCATACCCTTGCAGGGTATTTAATTTGCTAATTATTTAACTTAAACTTAACTTAAAATAACCTAATTATATCAAGAAAAGTCTTAGTTTTTTTTTTATTTTTTGATTACCTCCTAAAAACCAAATACTTTTACCTAGTTGTCCCATTCAAGCTAACAATTAAGAACCAAAACACATTGGAAAAACGCAAATATCAAAAGAGAATTAACATCAAAAGTTTACCCAACGACAAGCGGCGAGTGACAACCTGACAATTACGCGAAAAACCCCCAACTGAAGCCGCACTGATACCGGAATAAATGGCGAAGGAAACTTTATACCGCAAGAGTCCCAAGTCCCAAGTCCCAGTCCCAGTACTAGCTCAAGAGTTTCCTTGAGTTTTCCCGCCTGTGTCGCCACAAAACCTCTGGCATACTTTTGGGCCAGCGCGCTCCATGGTTGGAAAATTGCGCTGAAAATTGAAATAAAAAGAAAAACCAAACGAAAATCAAGGTATCCAGCGGGTCGAGGCAACGTTTAGCGCAGTTCTTGGGTTAATTTTTTATGCGATTACCCGGCAGGGGGCAGCTGGCAGGCGGCAAGCTGTAATTGCATTTTAATATTGATGATATATTGATGGCGACGCTTCGCGATGTGTGCCGGATAGATGGGCTCTGCGTGTTCACTTCATTTATGAAATTTACATTTATTTCATTTAGTGACAAGGGCCACCTTTTTCGGGTTTGATTAACGCCCACCGACGACGACGACCCGCTGATTGGCAAGGCGGCGGCGGGGTCACGGAGGAGCTCATTTGCATAGTTTGATTTCCCGATTCCGGATTGCCATTTTGGTATTCCGATGTTGACACTAGCCGTCAGCTGTGACAACAAACAGCCAGCGAAAAGGTGAAAGCAACGCGCACTTTTCCGTGTGTTTTGTCAAAAAATCAATTGAACGTTCAAGTGTCAGTCAGTCAGGACATTTCACACGAAAATTTTCCACTCGCCCTCACATTACACGGGGCGACAATTGTCACGAAAAGGTTTGGAAAATAGAAGCTGGTGTATTGAGATCTCTTAGAAGAGGCACTGAAAAGTATGCTATAAAATTAGGTGTTGGTCTATTTACTCTATATTTTTAGATATTTATATACATCCCTTCAAAGTGATAGGTTTTTTTTAATCAAATATTTATTAGTATTTTATCTATAAAACAATCCTATTCTTATATAATCTCTAGGTTTTCAATAGCTATACCTCTTAAAGTCCCTGAGTTCATAACTAAGTCAAAAACGTATCAAATTCAATTCGGAAAGCTTTTCTGTGCTAGTTTTTACTAGCTTTAAAAAGCAGCATACTGAATTTTACATTTCAAGTAATCTCAATTTTTGTTAATTTTTGAGAAATTTAACGATGGTACCCCTTATAAAATTTTGAAAATTTTTTTGAAATTTTATTTTCTTTCTAACATGGCCAGAAAGAGTCGCCTGTTGATGCTGATCAAGAATATATATGATTTATGGGGCCGGAAATGACTCCTTCACTGCTTAGAAAGCTTTTGACTAAATCTTTGATACCCTGTATTCAAATAACCACACAGTATTGTCTAAATTGATTCTTCTGGTAACGCTGGCCTCCTTTTCAGATATTCAAAACGTTTGCTCTCACTCTTCTCTCCTATATGCTCTAGGGAATCCTTAGAAACCAACAAACCGGTCCAGATCGACTCGTCTGCTGGCGCTAACCTCCCCCTACCTGTCTTTGTTTCAACACTAGATATCTAGGACTAATCCTCAGACTTTTCTTTGAGTGAATTTTTCCATTTCCCATTTACAATATTAAATTTGTGTCGAAGGAGTCGTGACTACGAGTTCGGTCCTGTTGTGTCCCTTTCCTCAGATTTTCCTGCTGAACTCCGCACAACTTTTCCCTGCCCTCTCCTCCCTCCTGCCGCCCACAAATGCATTATTTTATTTTCTGTTTTTCCCTTTTGTTTTCCTCTCTCAACTCGAATAACAAGTTCATTCCGAGTCCTGTAAACAATGGATTCCCATCACAACAAAATGCGTATATGTCAATCGAAAGTATTTCATTTCATTTCGAGCTCCCGATTCGTCCTCAAAAATTGTTTCCAACAATTTTTCGGGGCTGGCTGGAAAACCTTTTTTCCGTTTGTTTACAGATTGGCTTATCTCAGATTTGTCTATGGATTTCGATTACACTGAAATGGATATTTTGTGAGGCTATCCAACAGAACATGCCAATTATTTATTGATTAGGCAGCAGGGACATTAAGATTTATCTTTTAGCAAACAAAATAGACAAAACAAAAGGGACCCAAAAGCGTATCAATGTCCAGGGATTGACCTGAGAGTCGAGTGTGCCTACCCTCTGGAAACTCATCGAGTCCGAAGCCATGACCTCTTCTGGGCAAAATTTTCCAATTTGAGGCAATTTGCAAGTTGCCTGGACAAAGTTTCTTCTTCTAATTAGATGATGGGTGGAAAGTCATCGGCATAAAGTGTGGATAATTTGCATATTTCTAGGGCGGCGAAAAATTCACGAAACATTGAATGGGACTCCACTCTCTCTCTGTTTCTCGGCTAATTTAGTGACTTTAAAACTTTTCTAAATTCTTAAGTGTATGCTAATGAAGAGACTCAAGTTGTGCTTACAATTCTGTGGAATTCTTCTGCTTTTATTGGGTTAACTTTTTGATTTCTTTTCAGCTTTCTTCGGCTTGATTAAGTTTTGCTTAAATCAAGCTGTAGGGCGTTGAATTTCACACTTCATAAAGATTGTATATCCATTATTCATTGATACATGAATCTAGTCCTGAAGTCCTGAAGTCCTGGAGGCTAATTAAATAAAACGAAGAAGAGGCTAAGGATACTTTGCATAAAGCTGAATAATAATTACTTGTTGAAAGCGATTTAATGAATTTAGTGATTGCTGATTGTTAATTGTATATTAATGAGTGGCCTCTCTGGTTTCAATTCCAATAAATTTTCTAAATGCTAAAGACAAAATATTGCCTAGGAAAGACTTGCAAAAGTTTCCTTCTTGTGTCCACAACAAGACCCCAAAGATTCTTTCTCAAGTATTAATTCTCAAGTTTCTGGAAACTGCTTAAAGTAGCAGACTCCCTGCAGTGTTTAAACCAATTAGTTTGAATAATTCCTTGGCGCTTGTATCATTTATAACCCCCCCATCCCCGGAAAAACTTCTTAATCAAGCCGCAGAAACCACACAACGGCTTCCCCCCCTGGGGTTTTCCATTTCCCATTTGCCGCAAACAGAAAAAAAACATTGCTTAATTGTCCTTCGGTGCGCTTTTCTCTACTCTCTCTCTATCCTAGTTATGAGTTTCCTCCCGATTTTTGGGTCTAATCCTGGGGGATACTGCATTGTGAGTGCATCTTATCTTAAGCACTTGCCCCGAAAACGCATTGACAGCCACTTGATGGTGCGTTTTATTTTTAGTTGCTGGACCTCTGGCAGTTTATGGCTTTGCAAATCCTTTATGATTTAGTAGAGTGTCAACCCCCGTGGAAATCCCCCTCTCGGCTGTCACATAAACCGATTAAACTTTGAGCAGCTTATGCATTTTGTATCTGTCAGCTATCTGGTATCTGGCAAATGTGCAGCTCTAAGCAGCAGGAGGACGGACTCCTCCTACCACACTTAAACTCTGTCTTGTGTATCCCCCAAATAGTACATGGAGATGTACACTGGGATATATTAAGTACAGCTTTTGGAAAGCGTATCATCTTTCCCATTTCCACCAGAGTTTTCTTCCCACATCGATGGCCCATAAACTGTGAATGTTTCTCCATTAACGAAGCACTAAATTGTTGTTAAATTTTGATCCATTCGAATGGCTTTTCGTTATCCCAATTCTCCTTAGCAAATGTTTTTGCAATTATCTCTGCCTTGATGGCTTCCCTTTCCCTTATTTTTTGTTGGAAAATTTTACTCTTCCGCCTCGCAGCCCCACAAATAAACATGCAGAAAGTTTTCCCTACGATTTGTTTATTATTATTTCCCATTGCTCTTTGAAGCAACTCAACTCTTTGCAGCTTCATTTTCAAGAAGAATAATAAAATAATGGGTATTACACATTTATTGTGCAAGAAACAAAAGCCGTTGAGGAGCAGAGACAAAAAACAGTTAAGAAAGAGCGTACCAGATGCAAAGGAATTCAAAAAAAAGTTGCTAATGTTAGAGGGCTTAAATGGGAACTTTTAGTAAGGATTCCTTTAGTGGGGATGCTTTTTACTGAAATGTGAGAGGGCTAGAACAAAAAGGCTTATCTTCTAATTGGAAATAATTAATTTGCATGCAAAGGGTCTGAGAAAATAAGGAAAATTAATTTTCAACTCAAAACCTCTAGCAGATTTTCTTAAAGGTAACTGAAATATATTTGAAAAACATATTTTTAGGTATCCTAAAAAGTAATTTATATTCTATACATATTTAAATTGCTTTCTCAATACTTTCCCTTACATTTTCTTTTAAAAAATATGTTTTATTTTAGAGAGTAAGCTCTGGTTCGTTGTAACTTGGCTACTTTTTAACTTTTCCTTGGTTATTTTTGGCCTGAGCCTTGACTGGTGCCGTTCGCTTAATTTATTATTCAATTAAAGCTGCAAAAAGTAAACTTTAATCGCAGAGCAGTCATCAGAAAAAGGCCCCAAAAGACACTAACGAACACACAAGTATTACACAGAGGAACACTCCACATACACACCCAAAGAACACACAATAAAAATAAATATGGAAAATCGTGTGTGTGCCAAGAAAATTGCAGCAATATTTTTGTAGCTTTTCGTTCGTTTTCCTTATTTTTTAGCATTTTTTCGTGTAGCTTTTTGTAATCGATTAAAAGTGCATGTCAAACTGTGCGTGTGCTCGCATTTTCCCCATTTTTTTTGTCTTTAATGGGCTGCTAAAAACAACAAAACAAATATTAATAAAAAAAACAAGGACGAAAAATAAGCTCCGGCTCGGGCGCATTAACATGAAAATGTGCGATGAAACAGCAACACCAACAATGAGCGGAAAGCCCAGAGATGAAAAGCGGACAGAAATTTAAGTGCAGAAAACAAAAAAAAAATAACAGAGACGAGTGGAAGAAAAGCGAAAAAAATGTGTATGACAAAATTTACGAGCATCGCTCGTTCCTCATATTTGTACATACCAGAGAGACTCGCTATATAAGCCTTGTACGACGCACGTCCCTGCTCTCCACTTCCTGCTCCTGTCCTGGCCATACATCAAACACAATGGCCCACAAAATATTAGCATATTTCTTTTAAAGAGAAATTTGGGATTAGGCCAAGAAAAAGATTGGCTAGGGATATTTATTTAGTATTATTTTAAGGTCTGAAAGTAAAAGTAACAAACACAAAGTAGGGATGAAAATTTAAGCTGTCTTTAGATTATAAATAAATATTTTAGTTTAATGTAAAATGTTAAAAAGCCCGTTGTTCTACTAAAAAGGGTAAACACCCCTAAAAAATATAAATGAATAAATTATTTTGTTAGTTTAAATATTTTTAAATTATTTTCAAATATTTATTTAAATATTTATTTACAATTAAGCTATTGACAAACAAAATATACATATTTATTTTCTTTGATTTGTGCCACAGGGAAATCATCGACAAATTATGCTATTATATTTATCATGGCTGTGTTGGCTCCACCAGGAGTTCCTCTGTAGCTTCTCCACTCCTCCGGCAGCTCCTCCCAAACGCTTCTCTTCAGCTGCCCCGCTTTTCTGCTCCCCCTTCTCCTCCCCACTCCTCCATTCTGGCCACTGTGGTGACGCTTCCTCGTGTGGCTTGTTTTTAGTGCTTTGGCACGTAATGGGGTCGTTCCACAAGCCCAGCCTCCCAATCACCCACCTCCTCCCTCCTCATCAGCCTACACACAGCCCCGCCCCCCTTTTTTTTTACCCACAATCGCCTTTTGTGTGGCGCCTCTTGTTGTTGTTGTTGCTGCTGCTACTGCTGTTTGCATGCCGCCTGGTTTTCTTTGGGACTCCGGAGTCCGTACTCCTCCAAAAACTCATCGCTTGCCACTTGTGTGCCATATGACGATGATGAGATGAGCGCCAAGTTGAGTAGAGTTTAGCCCCCAGTCTGGGCTGAGCCGGGAGCCCCGAGCTCCCCGAACTAACAGCTAAGTGAATGCCTAGGAGAACGGGGCCAGGAAATCAACACTGTGAGAAAATGTAAGATATGTAGACTAAAGTGGGTTATTCATTGTTAAGGGAATGAGTTAAGGCAAAAAAGGCTTATTTTAGGTGATAAATGCTATACAGAGGGGAGTTATTCTTTAAGAAATGTAAACCATTTCTTTTGTCCTTAACTATTTATTTCAGTGCCAGCGAGGTGCCATGTCCCCACTATATATTCCGCACTTATCACTCGGTCGTTGATGATGCCAACTCGTAGAGTCAACTCTGGGGCTGCAGCCTGAGACTGAGGCCCTGCTCCTTCACTCTCTCCACTCTCTGTTTGATGCGATATGAAGAACCGATTAACGACATTCAAGTGCCTCGGAACGAAGTCCTTCGTCCTTGGCCATTTCCACGACCCTGACTAACTGCTGCTGGCAGATTTGTGGAAACCACGAAAGCAAATTACGTTTGACGACGAGCATCATTTTCCACTTTATTGAATTACCCAGGGAAGGCAGTTACAGGGGCAGCCAGCTCCTGTCCTCCCAGCAATGTGTGCTGGATTGTGTTCTCTGTTTTTTTCGGGGGAGGCGGTACGGCAGCCAGGACGATTCCTTGGGCCAGATAAACAGAATTTCAATTTAAAATAATTTTATATATTTTCTTTGGCAATTTCTTCTGTGGTCGTGCAGCCACTGCTGCTGCTTTGGCATAATTTCTGTAGGAGATGGCAATGTCTTTACTTAGCCCCGGACATAAAGAAGTTATCAGCATGGCGTTTATGGCAGGGAGGTGACTGTGGGTGGTGGGTGGTGGCTGGTGAGTTTTCCCCAATGCCTTTCATTAGCCGTGCAAAATGCGACGACTGTCGAGTCAAGTCGAGTTGCTTTGTTTAACTTTTTGTTTAGCCCGTTTGTTTGACTGTCTGTTTGTTTGGTTTTTCTTTTATTTTCTTCTCTGTATTTTTTTTTTGTCACAATTTTGATGAGCCCATCACCTACACAAAGCCAAAGGAGCTCTCTGTGCCTCTGTATATATATATATCCATGTACGTTTGTATATAATCATGATTGTTATGCGCATTTGAGGCACTTGTGCTAGACACCCAACTAGCAGCAGACAGTGGCCAAAGGCTCCTATAGGATACTGGGGTTCTGGGGAAAATGAAGTCATCTGGAAGCTAACAAAGTTCGGGGATTCGATTTGGAATATTAATAAAAAAACAGAATAGCAGAAGCCTCACGAAAAATGGACCAAGTTTGGCAATTGAATTAGACACAAAAACCATTTTAAGTTATACAGAAATTGGAATTCTAAAAGTATTTGTGAGATAGGAATATTTATGCTTCTATAGTTTCAAAATTAAGGAAGAAGTATAGAATACTCTCTTTCTTTCTAGGTCATTATAATAACCCCAATTTCTTGACAGTATTAAATTCCTATAAGTGGTTACCACTGTGCCTTGTCAGCAGCAGCAGCAGCCGCCGCATCCCGTTTGTCCGCCCCTCGTGGGGCGCCATGGTAGCGTGCTCAAAAGAGCATTGCCCGCCGGCATTATGTTTTGTGTCAGCACTAAAAGACGACGTCGGGAGGGGTTAAAGAAGGGGCCAAGGGGGGACGAAGCACCTCCCGAGTGCGGGGACACTGCACGTACGTACCGACATTTTGTGGGTTAGCAGGCCTTTCATCCCGTTTGCTCCGCTTTTCTGGCATCGCTCTAAGTTGGCCATGTTGACTGTGTCATTTGCTAATTTAGCACAAACTGTTTGAGTCTATACTTGGCCTAGCCAGCCATCAGCCAGCCAGCCAGCCAGCCGGCCTGCATTCGACAAAAGGTCAACAAAGATTGGAGGGGACATACACATACACACACATCGAATACACAGAGTGCAAACGAGCATTAATTAAGCAGGCCAACGATGGATGGCAGGCAAACAGCTATGGAAAGTTGGCTAAAAGGATGTCAGGACATGTGCACAATGCCGGCAAAACGAATAATATACATAACCACAAAATTCAGCTATTCAAAGCGCCCCGAGAGCCATTCATAAATTTGTAAAAGCTCAAAGTGCTTAATGGATTTTCACACACCTCCATAACATAGTATTTTTAACGGAGGCAAAAACCAATTTGTACAATTTTTAGCTAAAATTCGATCCTCAAGATTGATGAGGTTACGGGGTGGCAGTGGCATTCCCAATTGTGCGACTGTCACTGTGCCCCCTCCAGGCCCTAATGGCTGGGATCCAGCTTCATCCCAGCTCCGGCATCGATGAGCTGACAGAGACTAACGCTCGCTACTCGTCACACACGTTGACACATTGTTAGTCAAACAAAAGATTTCGCATGCTAATTCGATTCTCCGGTCTAACACAAACACAGACACACACAGACATCTGGGCTAAGACCTCCTTCTCCTTTTTATTTGCTTGGCTTGTCCTTTTTTTTGTGTGTTGGTTGCGGCAAAGCCAGCCCAGAAGCCAATAATAAAATTGTTTATGTGGGTCACAGGCTTAGAGGTTTGCACAGTAAAAATTGTCACCGAAAAAGTGGTCATCAAAAATGCTCGTAAATTTTAAACAAAAATCTAAATTTAAAGCTTTTTTGATTTGGTTTTGTAAGCTATTTTAAAGAAAATAAATGTTAACATTAGAAATACATAATAAAAGAGAATTTTTTAGTCTTAAAAATGAAATAAATTAGTAAAATTAGCTTTTTTAATTAAATTTATTTTGAATTAAATTTAGTTTATAGATTTATTTTCTCAGTGTCTCCTTAACTTTGGAACTGATGTTGATAAAGCAAGGCGCACGACACAGGAAATTTGTTGCGAATTTCTCTCCGGCCGTCGGCCGCCTTGTAATTTTCATTGTTTTTAGGCCTCGCCCGGAACGAGATGAGACGATGCTTGACTTCCGCTCCCCGTTCATCATTTTCCCCGTACGGAAGTGTCGTTTTTTCCAGCTAAGAAGGGCTTAACTTTTCCTTTAGGATGCGGCTCACGCCCGCACAGCCACAAGACAAAATCACAGCCGCCGCTTCACCACAATTTCCGGTTGGATTCCGGATTTTTCTGCGGTGCTGTGGTTAATTTTCGAGGTCTCAGCAAGGTTAGCATTAAAAATGTATATCGAAAATAATATTAATTTTAATGTCTAATGGCTGACGCTGACGGCTAAAACCTAATTACGCTTGTGATAGGATTTTTGAGTTGGGTTCACGGCTCGATGGGCCCGGAGCCCCGGCTAAACTCCCTCCTAACCCTATTATTTACGAGGCAGCACCCTTTAAAATTGGCTTATTGGGGACACATTTTAATGCCCGTGTTCGGTTCAATTCGTAATTTGGCTAAAAACATAAATCCATTAGTCGGCACTGCGGAGTTTTTTTGTGCCCATAAAATATGCGCAAACTTCCACAGACCCCGGAAAATGGTCAAGTTGAAAAGTTTCCCCTTTTATTTATGTGCTTTTTTTGTCCCAAGTAAGTCTGCAAACTAAATGAAAAAGTATTAATATATCCCTTTGGCTGCATTGCAAATTATTTAGCCCTGGGGAAAAGCCAAAAAATATCTTCACACACAAAGGCGAGGCACTTGTGTACATCCCCGAAAGAAGAGCCAGGCACAAAAAGACATCAAAATTCGTACCCTTTTTCTGGCACAAATAAAAGTTGTGAATGCAAACACATATTTGGCCAGAAGGGAAGCTAGATGAGCGTCTCAGGTCAGGGCGTGTTCCGGCAAACAATTTCGATACAGCCCCAGAAAGTTGTTCGAATTGTAAGCGAGCGACTTGAGTCCTTGTAGGCAAAGTCCTTGCTGCAAAAGTTTGAGTTGTTCGAGCGGAAATGCGAGTGGTCAAGTCATAAAGTTACTTTTCATAGCTGTTTTCTGGATTTCTTAAGATGGGAAACACATGTCAACCGAAAGTAGAATTTTAGGAGGTTTACATGTATTATTAGACAAGTGTCCAAGGAATTTTGTTAGCCATTTTCAGTAAGAAATGATTGATAATTCTTGTACAGAGAAATAACAATATCTTAAACCTCTTTTTTGATGTATTTTATTTACTTTACATAGTTCCCTTTATAAATTTTAAACCTTAAAGTCCACCTGCCAGCTTAAAGCTTTACTTTTTAGCCATTCACAAAGGAACTTTACACATAATATGGCTTGCTTTATGGCTCCTCCTGTTAATCCCAGTTGGAAACTGTTTTATTTAAAATATTTAACTTTAACAACCGCATAAGCTCTCGACTCCTGCTGTTTTTTTGCCCCGAGAAGAAAAGTGTAATTGGAACGCGACAGCAGCGTTGCCTTCGTTTTATTATCTCGCCTCGACTTTGAGGGTGCCGATGTCGCCGTCGTCGTGTGTTTATTACAATGCAAAGTCCAGAAAAACAACAAAAAAAAAAAAACTGCGGGAAAATGGAAACTAAAATGCGAAACCCTGGGGCCATATGATACCCATTATCTGCCAACGGGCAAGCGCTCCAAACGAAGTTTAAATAAATTTTATGTGCTTCGTTTTTGCTGCGGCCCGCTGATGATGGCGCATATGTTTAATCAGCAAAGTAAACCCGACCCGAGACTGACCCGGCATCCAGTTAAATCTCACCTCGCCATGCCCTGCCACGCCCACGCCTCCCAGTAAACAAAAGTTGCCCTTTTTTTTGACACAACCGCACACACAGGGAAAGGGTTTCCACAGTCCGTTTCTGTGGTGTAAGGTGGTCTGGAAATTACATTAATTTTATTAAGGAATTATGGAAGTTAAAGCGTTTAATTTTGGAGAATTTCTGGTTAAATAATTATTTTATAGAATTAAGTAAGAAGGTTTTATTGGTTTAAATTTGCTTTAGAAAATTTATTAATCACTTGGGGAAATTTCAAAATATTATTATTAAAAGAAAATACCTTTCTAGTTACGCTGTATAATTTTGAAGATCAATTTCAAAGGTCCTTTAACACTGCTTTATAATAATTACCAATTTTATTCAATGTAGTTTCTGACAGATATTTTCTAATTGCCCACAATTTCCATTCAAGTTTGTTTCCTTATCTTTGATTTATTTGATTTTTGAAGCTCACTACATATGACTTTAATTAATGGCTTTCTCTCGCCATAAATTGAATGTCTCTGTTTTTATCTATAAAGAAATCTCTCGCTTAAAGGTGAAATAAATTGAATTTATTTCCATCAATCAGCTTAGGGAAGACAAACAAAACGCTTTGATATTTATTCTGACAACTGTCTGGAGTGCTAACCACTCCAACTATATTAAAAGTTAATCCGCTGTCAGCCTGTGTGCGTCGACATACAGTTCCGAAACGGACTGCATAATTTTTTGACTGCAGCATAAAAGTTGGTAAAGTCAATGACCAGTTAAGTCAACACTTCGCCAGTGGAGGAGGTGGTTGGAGGGTGGCAAGGTGGTCTCTGGGGGCGTGAGGTGAGTGGGTCCATATTGAAATCGTTCACATTTTAATATTGCATTTTAAAGAACATAAAACTGCTGACAGTCATGTTTGTGTCCATGTGCCACAAGCATATTTAAGGATTTTTATTGCAACGCGCCAGGCAACAAAGGAAAGCGCTGTGAAAAGTCCACCAGCGCAAGAAGAAAAATGGGAAAATATACAGAAGAAAATATTGCCTTGTCTTGGATTTTTACAAAAGCAAAGAAAGCTGTCAATTACTTAAAAAATGGGTAACTTTAATCATCAAAAGGCAATATTATTAAATTATTTTTACTTAAATAATATATAAGGATATTTGTTATAGAAATTTAGCAATTCACACTAAAGGCAGTTCCTTTTGAAACAAAAATTTATTAAAACACAAAAGGAAACATCAAGGAAAACCCCTTTAATTATTATATTAACTCAAAATTAGTGGTCAGGCCTCTTGGAAAATTTTAAATATAATTATAATTATTTAAAATTATTTTTCCCTTATTCATTAATTCAGTCATTTTAAAAAAATATTAAAATTATACAAAATCCCGAGAAATATAATTTTAAGTGTTCTTTTTTATATGATTATGACTCTTCAAAGGTTCCCACTTATTTCTTGCCGTGCAACCATGAAACGTAAGAGCGGATAACATGGGATATCGTTATGTATAGCTTGTTTGCTCTTTGCTACAATGTTGTTAAATTTTATGTTTCCACAGGTAATAGTAGCAGCAACAGCGGCGTCGGCATCGTCATTTCCAAGGAAATGCACATCCTCGCTCCCGAAGTTCCATTGCAGTAAGCGGGTGCTTTTTTGATTGATGTTCCTTCTTTTCCTTGAACGTTTCTCGGCGGCTTCCTTTTCTGGATGCTGCTTCCGGTTTTGTTGCTTTAGGTTCCTCTTCTGCTTCCTCTCTTGCTCCTACGTCTTGCTCCTGCTCCTGCCCCTACTCCTTGCTCCTTGCTTACAATCAATTTAAATGCGCCTCTGTGCATTGTAAGGCGAAATTCTCTTTGGCTAAATCGCTGTGTGTATGTGTGCCGGCCATAAAACTGGATAACTGGGCCATATTGCAGCACCATGCCACTTGGCACCTTCCCCATATGCTCCTACTCCTGCTCCCCCTGCTCCTTGTGCTGCTGGGGTAAACTTTTCCCGATGCAAAATGATGCAAGTTTCCCTTTCGGTGCCTTTGTTTTTCCACTCCCACGGTTTGTTTGCTCTCCTGGTTTTCCCCACACACCGATCATTTATCATTTTTATAGCCCCTGAATGGGACATTGGACTAATCTAAATGATACCATCGCTGCCTGCCTGTGCTTAATGGAGAAATAGTCAAACGATAAAGACATAAATCAATCAAGTTTTTCGGGGTGAAATCGAAGGAAGTGGAAGTCGTGAGGCTGTGTGAGGGACGTATATCGAGAGGAAAATATATCGGAAAAAAATCGATTGTAAGAAATTTTTTCTCGTAAAATAAGAAATAATGAAATTTACAAAGTGTCATATTTAAATTAAAAATATTGTAATTGTTCTTTTTTAAGAAATTATTTATATACTTATGACTTTACGTCAATTATTGAGATATTCAAGTTGTCTCCCATCTCTAAGCTGTGGTACTTGATGTTTTATTGCAAGGAGCCCTTGAATGAATTACACAGATTTTCCAGACTCCCAAAAAAACATTGATTTGTTGAGATCATGAATTCTGGGAACACTTCTCCTAATAAAGCCATCAGAAACAGAAATTTTTGGCATAAGAAAACATGTTTAAGCTTTTTGGCAATTATCTCGGAGACAAGGAAAATAACGAAAAACTTTTCTTGATAATTAACCTTCGTTAAGAAAGGATTTTTGACAGATTTTGATAAAGGTCCTTTCAATCTTTCACTCTCACCACATTTATGAATCTTAATTAGCTCAAAAAAAAAAAAAAAACACAAAAGAAAAATGTATAAATAGAATATTAAAAGAATATAATATTAAAATATATTTAAAGTCCTTGTAATATATTTTAAAAATATTTATACATTTCCTAGATTTATAATATACTTTAAAATCCTTTAAAAATATTTTAATAACATCTTTAAAATATTGTTACATTTCATAGATTTAAAACCTTTTTTATGACATTAATTTCGCTGGCTGACTGACATTGACAAGGGTCCTACACTGACCTAAGACTATAATATCGATGTTTATGCCCCTATAAACCTTCTTCTACACTTAAACTGTGTTTTTTGAGGCTGTGACATGCTTTAAATATTTTACAACCCATTCAGCTTTTACCAACATTCCATTTTCTATATTTTTTATGCTTTCTTTTTGTTTTAGAAGCCAATTTCGAACACGTTTAGCTGGGGAAATTCCTGTGACAAATATTCCACAAGCACTAGAATAGGACAAACACATTCCTTGGGCAATTTTCAGTTCATTTCCATTTCGAAGCTGACATTAAATAATTTAGAGAGAGCGCAAATAAAATAATATGGTTCATAAATGTGTTATATATAGTGCATATATGTATGAATGTACATTTATGTGGAGTGCCGAGTGCCTGTGCCAGTCGCAGTTGGCTAGCAAATTTGTCCTAATTCTTCTGCCACAGTGACCGCAAAGTTTCGCCCCAGCCGAGTGCCATGTGCCACGCCCCCCGCCGCCCACTTGACTAACTTAGCTGGCAGGCAATTGAAATACACGCAATTGAACAACAAATTGAATTATGCATTGCATATGCTTCTTGTTTGCCGTCTATGTGTGTGTGTGTTTGCCGGGTGTAGAGTAAACAAATTGATTTTGATTTGATTTATTTATTGACTCCCGCCGGTTTTCGCTGCCGCACATCTCACTCCCTCTCTCTCTCAATGTTTCTATCTCTATTTTCTCGATTTTCCCAGTGTTCGCCACGTTCCGGTTTTTGGCTACACTGAGGGAAATTCTGGGGGCTTAAGGGAGATTCCTTTTATTTTAAATATTATTATTATAGCCTGGCAGGGTAGTTAATTTTTGGTCAGAACCATATATATTCTTGATCAGCATCAACAGGCGAATCTTTCTAGTCATGTTGGAAAAATGTTTATTTTATTTGTATTTTGTATATTTTGTATATTTTTGCAATTTTTATAAAATTTCATAAGGGGTTACTCGTTAAAATTCTCAAAAATTTTAAATTTTTAAAATTTTTTAAAATTTAAAATTTATTATGCAGATTTTTTAACATAGTAAAAAAAGCACAGAAAAGCTTTCCGAATTGAATTTGATGCATTTTTGACTTAGTTAGGGGTTTTTTAAACTTTGATTTTCTATTAAAAAATCGAATAAATTAATAATTGAGTAAATATACCATTTTTAAAATTCTAGAAAGGAAATTAATGCCTTTTCGACTTTGTTATAACACATTTTAAGTCTTGGCTCTTTTCTTTCTTGCTATTTGGCCTCATTTTCTTTGTTGCTACTTATTTATAATGAATATATAGGAAACACAGACTAACGGACGCACTGACGGACAGAGGGACAGGCTAGTTTTACCTCCAAAAGACTTGACCAAAGGTTGTGGGTGAATTAATACCACCGAATTTATATTAAAATTGCTTAGTAAAAACAATTAAATAATCTATATTTAATATATAAAATTTCTATAATTTTTTTTCAGTGTGGAAACACGATTTAGCGCTTCGCCAGAATATGTTCGAGATGGCCCCGAATGGATGCAGTCGGACATTGGCGGCGGCAGCTGCCTAGAAATCCCGGGGAGCGTGTTGAGCGAAAACCAGAAACGGAAACCATAAACCTAAAACCGTAACCGAGACCTCAGACTCGAAAATAATGTACAGCAGCAGTAGCAGCGGGCATTGAAGTTGACAACACTCCGGGACACATCACCCAACCCACACACACACACACACCACACACCCAAAATACTGAGGAGAAGCATCGGTTGAAAGCTTTTTTGGTCAGAGTACAATGGTCATCCAGTGCACATGTGATTGCAACTGCAGTGATAGTAGAGACAACCGGAGCCTCATCTCCTGCCTGATCCCGGGCAGAAGCCAGCCCCTCAAGTGGGGATCGTCGGCCGGCGGCGATGTCGATAACGGATCATCGGAAGAGCATCATCACCGGACCCCCTACTACCGCCGCCTCTCGAATACCTCATCGGCGCTCTACGGCAGCTGTCCCCAGTTACTGCCCCCCAGCACCAGTGGAGGAGTCTCTGCTTCTGCTGCTGCTGCTGCTGCCCATCCCCCAGCCGCCTGCCTCCAGCGCCTGCTCCGGCACCCCGAGGCGGAGGAGCGACAGTACTCGAGTCTGGTGAGGCCCAAGCAGCGGAGTCCCGTGCTGTGCAACAAATGTGCGCTGTGACGAAGATACAATCTGAGCTGTGAGCATCCCAAAGCCTCCACCAAACAGCAGCAGCAACAGCGGGATCCTGACCAGCAGGACCAGAGCCAGCAGCAGCAGGATCCGCAGGATCTGCAGGAGACAACGCAAGGCCAGGCTGCGGCTGAAACGCAGCGATATTTGTGCCACGAGTGTCGCTTCAATAACCAGCCATTGGCCTGGTGGGTCTCCTGTCCACGCCTCTCCACGGTCCAAGCGAAAATGCAGCCCTGTCATAGCGGAGGAGGAGGAGGAGGAGGAGCTGGTGGCACACCACCACCGCCACCCGCTCTGCCCAGATTTCCCAGCAAGCGGCATTGTGACAATTTTGGCAGCTACGCCACATTGCCCACCATTGAGCAGCAGTCACAGCCGATGCCCCACTGCAGTCGACACGGAGTCCTGGGCGGTGGTTCCGGCGTAATGCCAGTTCCGCCGCCGCCCCGCTACGCCAATCCCAATTTGAATGGCTGCTGTTACATGTACAATCCCGTGACCACCGCCCACCAGAGTCACCTCCAGCCGCCCCAGCACCACCACCAGGTCCAGCACCAGCACCAGCACCATCCCACCCATCAGTATGCCCCGCAGTATTGCCTTTGCGATAATTGGTACCATCAGCCGCAGCAGCAGCAACAGCAGCAGCACCTCCAACAAAGGAGCAAGCCTCTGGTGGCCAACGGTGGCTGCTATTTTGGTAAGTACATACACTTTCCGGAAAGCGCAGAAACTTAAAAGGAAGCAGCCATAAATAATGGTCTAATTGAAAAAAAAGCGGGTGCATAAGGAGCCTTCTTTAGTGGCGAATTTATTTGGTCAATTTGCAGGAAAATATTTTTGGAAAATGTGATAAAAGGAGATACATTGCAAAGAGGAATTTTTAAAGAGGTTTACAGAGTCTTTAAGTTGTTGAAACATCAGAATAAGCATACAATTTAATGGTAAATACATTTTCCACAAACAAGAATTTCCCCACTTTATAGGAAATAAATTTCCCAGAAAGAGTTTTTATGAAATTCCAACCCAAATACTAATGGACTAATAAAAATCACAAGTCTATTTGTTTTTGTGTACCATGATGAGCCAAGCAGGCAGCCAGGCAGGCAATTGGGTCCATCATTTAATCAGCTCGCAATTGTTTTTAGGCTACGAGTCCCACCAGAACCCCCCGCACACCATAGCCCATCCCAGCCACATAACGGACGAGGAGGACTCGGCGTTTCCAGGACTACCCGATCGGGAGTTCCATTTGCTGCATCGGAATATACCGGCCTTGCGACGCACTGGAGTGGACACGACACGCATTAGACAGGTGAGAAATGTAGCCACCTGCCCCCTGCCACATATCCTTGTATTTTTAGTGTGCCTGTCAAACTGTAATTGCCTCCGTCCTTTGTACTTGCAGTACTTTTATCCCGACGGCGGCTGGGGCTGGATCATTTGCGGTGTGTCCTTTCTGGTCCACATCCTGACCACCGGATTGCAGCTGAGCTATGGCCTTTTGTTGTTCTATGCCGTCCAGTATTTGCATAATACGAGTGGCGTAGGTAAGTCACAGGGAGAGGGGCTGAGAGCATCCTTAATCGGAATCATAGTCCTGGGGCCTTTTCTTGTTTCCTACAGCCTTTATCTCTCTCGAGTAATCAAAATGTTTGTTGGCAAATGCAAATATTTTAAATAATCTCCCATGTTGTTTGTAGGTGTGGACTTTTGCATAAATTTTCGCATCTGCACTTGACATCATTTTCAGGGGGGAGAAAAGTGTCAAAAACGTTGTGTGTTTGTGTGTGGAGTTAACCATAAATCGTAAAGTGTTAATATTGTTTTGTATTTTATTTGGACTCCTGTTGCTTTGCATATTTTTCATAAATGTAATTATTAGTTAGTTTTGTGGTGAAAAGTAGGTATATTTTGTATATTGAAACATTTACAATTACACAAAAGGTGAATCTGTAAATATAGGTTTAAATATTGTAATAATAAATCACATAAGTTTTTAAACCCTTCACATATAAAAACAGGTGTAAAATATTTTGTCATGTTAATTGGGGGTCACTGGAATAGACAAATTGATGAAATTGTACCGCAAATGTCAAGTTTAAAGCCTCGTTTTTGCCACAACAACAACAAAAAATATTGCACAACAACCACATTTTTATAACAACAATAGTTAGATTTTTAGCCGCCAGGTGGCCTCTGAAAAGTACTCATTTCGTCTTTTTCAAATATTACGTATACGCACTGGTGTAATTAGTATTTTGATTAATCCTATAACTATTCATTATTTATTTTTGTATTTATGGCTGATTGCCTGACTTATCAGCCGTCAGCCGTCAGCTCTGCTTTCCGCTGCCAATGTGCGAGCGGCCTTATAGCAGAAATCCAGAATATTACGTATACGCACTGGTGTGATACTATTAACTATTTATTTTTCTATATCTAGCTAGCAAATATAAGTTCCATTTTTTTATATTTCGTAAAAATCAATTGATAAACTCTAAAGTTTTTATAACTTCTTTAAATGATTGATCCCTTGAGGTGGCAACCTGTGTACCTTAAACACATTGTTAAAACCTCATAAAAACCGTTTAAGTGAAGTTCTCAAATTCCTGGCTGTCAATTTTGGGTAAAAGGAAACATTTTAAAATATTACCACCCAGACGCAACCCCCCTGAAAATGTGTTAATACCCATACAAAACACCTCGTGCCGCGTGACCTTCGTCAAGTTGACTTTAAAATATTATCACTCTAAGAGAGCTTAACTTTCATTCGTTTTGCAGAACTGTTGGGCGCCTTGAGCTGGTCAGTCTCCATGGTGGCCACATCGTTTGTGGTGTCGCTGTGTCGCAAACGCTCCATCCGCCTCCTGTCCATCGTCGGGGGATTGGTGATGCCTTTGGGCATTCTGTTCACCTCCTTTGCCACCGAGTTTGGCCAGGTTGTTTTCAGCTACGGTACGTATATACACGGGTGTATATATATATATATAAATAAATAACCTGACAGATGGCAGAATGCGGCACGTTGCCGGAAGTTGCTTATCATTTGCAAGCAAAAAAAAACACTGAGAAATATGTCGTAGGAGATTTTAAAAAATTAAGAACTTATAGAATTAAATTCGTTGATATTCTTGAATATAAATCAAGATATTTCCCTTCCTCATGTTTGCTCTCCATAAAAATTTAAATTAAAAAAGAATTAAAACACTAATTACAAAAATACATAATCTTGTTTTTTACCAATTCAAAATTGTCCAAAAATAAATGAAAATTTCCAGGCTACAAAAAATGTTCATTATAAGAATACAACACTAATTAAATGGATGCCCAAATACCGTCTCAGAGCTCGTGGAAAGAAATCATAAATTTAATTACTGGAAAATAAAATTTCTTCGCTTTCCCTCAATGTACATACTAAAAAATATATAAAAATATAAAAAAAAAACTCACCCGCAGGCATCGTCTTCGGTGTTGGGGTCGCCATGGTGCGGGAGGCATCCACCGTGATGCTGGGCAATTACTTTAAGCGGCGCCGTCAATTCGTCGAAATGGTGGCCATGTCCGGCGAGGGTGTTGGCATCGCTTTGTTCTCCGTCATCCTAAAGGAGGGCGTGGGCAAGGCCGGCTGGCGCCTGGGCCTTCAGATCGTCGCTGCCCTGACGGCACTCAGCTTCTTCATGGGCCTAATGTACCGGCCCGCCTCCCTGTACCATCCCCAGCGACGGGCCATTCAGCATCTGAAAAATCAACGCAAGAAGGTAAATTTTACAGGAAATTACATAAAGTTTTTTAGGCAACCAACTTGGTTTTTATTTTTAGATGCGCGAGAAGAAGCCGATTCTCAGCCAGGATGTGGAGAGCAGCTCCCCAAGATATTTATTTTTGGACATATCATCACTGAAGTCGGTGACTGTTAAAATCTTACTCATGACCTCCAGCGTGGCCTCCTTTGGCATCTATACGCCCATGTTCCTAATGGTAAGTGCTTTTAGCCATATTAATTTATCTTAATCATTGTTTGGGGCTTGAATTATGGAAGGTTCTGGGGATTTTTAAAAGCATTTTTATAGTAGAAAAATTAGATTTTGATTAAGACAAATACTAGGGAATATTTAATTAGGAGAGTGTTGGGTCTATATTAATTTATTTTTCTATATTTTAATAAGCAATCAGAGCTTGCAAGGAGGGTGTACTTCTTACCCCTGAAAATGGGAATCAAAAGAACCTTTACTTTGTTAATTTGTAGTATAATTTCTATAGATATTCCTTTCTTAAACATCTTTAAATTTAATTTAAAATCTCTTTAAAAACAGGCCCTCAATGCCGCCGAGCAGGGCTCCGATGTCCAAGAACTGGTGCTCCTGCAAACATTCCTGGGCATTTCCATGGCCTTGGGTGTGGTCATAGCAGGTGCCTTGCTGCGGCGTTGCTTTGTGATTAGGCACTTTGTGATCAATACGAAAATAGTCACTCAGGTAAATAAGAAAATTAATCAAAAAAATAAAAATAAAACCTTCTCCATATTCCCTAGATCTTCATATCAATTGTGGCCTTGGCTATCCTCTTTCTATCCTTTGTCATGGGCTATACGGGCCTGTGCATACTGAGCTGGCTATATGGCATTGGCCTGGGCGGGTTTCAATATTCATTGAAAATTCTGGCACTAGAACGCATCAAGCTGAAACACTTTTCCAAGGCCTGGGGTGAGTTTTTCTGTTGAGCATATTGATTTTCTCTGGCTTCATTTCCTCTCTAAAATTTTTTTCGAAGGCTTCATTCGGGGTGTCGAATCAGTTCCTGTGCTGATAAGCGTTCCACTCACCTCGTTTCTGAATGATTACTCGCTCAAGTATGGCCGGGCGGGCTATTATATATGCTCGGCGGCAGCAGCCATTTCGGGCATCATTATCTTCTTTATAAGTGAACCGCAACAGCAGCATCAGCAGCAGCAGCATCCGCAGCAGCACCAGGATCAGGGGCACCATCATTACCCACACCGGAACGGTCATCTGCCAACTCCTTTGCTGGTACGCCACTCCTCTGCCCGGCAGCATCGCACGCATCTACCGCTGGACTATGGCTATGGGGAGTATCCGGCACCAGATCTCCTCAGTCGCAGCTGCATTAGTCTCAATCAAATGGAGCCGTATCTTCAGCAGACCAGCTATTGCCAGCGCCACATGATGCAGCAGCAGCAGCAACAGCAACATCAACAGCAGCAGCAGCATTCCCACCTCCAGCAGTTGGCCTGCCACAATCTCGATCAGGTAACTAATACTATTTTGCTTTTAAAATGTTCCAGGTAAGGTGCCTTGCTTTTTCCACAATTTATCTTATTTTCTTTGGTTTGAGGATTCTCAGTTGAGCGGTTCTTATTGCGCTCTGTTGAGCCACCGCACTTTGAAAGTCAATAAAATCGATTAAAAAGTGTTTGCTCTTGGGTTCAATTGAGTGTTCTGTCTTTTTAAAGCTCTAGACATTAAATAAACTCTGAAAAAAACATAAAAAAATACAAAGAATTAGGGAAGCTCTTGCAAAATCCCCCAAATAATCCCAATTACCTTCTTTTTGCAGGTTCGCGAAGCCTACCAGCTGGGACAGGGTAGCATTGGCGCCAGGATGGGCAAGCGGCTACAGCGGAGCCTGTCCTTCATCCAGCAGCACAGCAACTGCTGCGACGGGCAGATGTACTGCAGCTGGCACAGCACCTACGAGCTGGGCTGTCACAAGAGCAACAAGTGAGTACACTCCTCGGTGAATGCTCGGTGAACCTTTGCTCTCCCTTCTCGAATGTAATTGAATGGCAAATCAAAGTTCAGCTTTGAAATGTTCCGGCGAGTAGAGTTCAATCTCGGAAGAGACAGCTTACAGCTAGCTAAAAGGGGGGAATCAAAAGGGATTACAAAGAGAGAAATGTTAAAATATATTTTCAATAGGTATTTTACAGGGGTTTATGGTAATGGTGTTGATTTATTTACCTTTAATTTCTTTTTAAATCTTATCAAGCATTTATTGCAGAAAATTTTTGTGTTGCCATGGCAGCGACAATTTCCATTAAGCAGGCAATTATCAGAAATTAACACTTTAAAGAACAAAAGAAAAATGAATTTAAGCAATTATTAAAATGAATTAAATAATTAATAAATACTGTGTCGATATTTAAAGCAAAAGCAGCTGATGAATACATATTTACCTTTGCGATAAATAGGCTTTAAAACGATACACTCTTAGATATATCGAAACTGTGCCCAAAAAGACAAAAAAACGTAGTTTAAACTGTTGTTCCTGGAAATAAATAAGAAAGGGATTAACATAAAAATTAAATTGGAATATTTTTTTGGGAATATTAATATTTTAATGTCTGAAAAACTTTAGAATATCTTCTATATAATATTGCAATATTTTTCGATAATATCGATCGTTGAATTCAATGTTTCAACATTCAATATTCCAAATTTTACATTTCGATTTATAATTTTTGATTTGATATCGACGCGATATATTTTTTGATTTATCATATCAAACTTTTCGTCTCGATAAACAATCCCTTCCCAGTGGTTTCTCGATTATAGGTCAACCATAAGTGTAGTCAAATCAAAAACCAATTACAGGATTTCCCGCCAAGCAAAACAATCGGCGGCAATCAGCCGAGAAGCCCCAGAAGAAAGACAATCAATTTAGCGATGGCCTCCGCCGCCATCTTTTGGCCTTCGTTTGTTCATGCAGGCCGCAATTTTGCCATTTCGCCACTTTGCCACTTTGGCATTTTAGCATTCTGCCATTTTGCCCAGCATTTCGCCACCGATGACACTTTTCCGCTGCCTAAACCTTGGAAAATTGACTTGCCATTGCAGGAGCCCCCACCAGCAGCAGCAGCAAACGGACAGACAGCCATTGATATGCACCTGCAGCAGTCCGAATGGCCAACAACATTCCCACTCCATCGGCTACGGACTACCCGCCGCCAGCTCCGCCCGCAGTCGCAGTGTTCCGGAGGGATTGTCCACCATGTCGCAGCAGTGTAACTGCCGGCACGGCCCGGTAGGGGGCGGACACACGGGACCCACGCGGGAGTTCATCTACGTGCCGCATGCCTACGCCTCCCTGCAAAGGACACCGCATCGGCACAGCCAGGGGGCGGGCACGGGCACGAGTGCGGGTGCGGGTACGGGTGCCGGAGCCGCTCCTGGTGCCTCCTGTTCGGCATTGCGAAACAATCCTCAATGCCGACTGAAGCGCTCACAATCGCTGTGCCGACCCACAGCCGTGCAGTTCGTAGAGCAAATCACCACGTCCGTGTAAGGAAAAGCCTGCGGAAAAGAATGGGGCACGTGGGGAAAAATCTAGCTGAAATCTAGCAGAATTTTAGATGAAAGAAAGGATTTTTTGGAAATTTATTTTTGTTTACTTATTCATTTTGATTTATTATAAAAGTTTGTTACGACCCTATAAATCATATATATTCTTGATCAGCATAAAAATCTGAGTTAATCTAGCCATGTTTAGCAGAAAAACATTTTTTAAAATTTTTTTTTTGTATTTTTGAGTTCTTAAAATGGTTCAATTGTCTCAGAAAAAATTAGCAAAAAATTGTAATATCTTAAAACGTGAAATTTAGTAAGCAGATTTGTTTATCTGGGAAAAACTAGCACAGAAAAACTTTCCGAATTGAATTTGATGCTTTTTTAGCTTAAATATGATATTTTTTATCACCAAAACTTACTATATAAAATATATAAAAATATTCATTTAAAGACAGTGAATATTTAAGATCTTCTTGAGGGGTTTTATGATTTTAGTCAGCGAAGGAGTCGTTTCCGACCCTATAAACCATATATATTCTTGATCAGCATTAACAGGCGCTTCTTTCTAGCTTTGTTCGGAAGAAATTTATTTTTTAGCCATTTTTGCAAAAAAATGTAAGGGGTTACATCATTAAAATTTGCAAAAATTGCCTAAAATGTTTATTTTTTTAAATTAAAAATGTTGTATGCAGGTTCGTTACCCTAGAAAAAACTAGCACAGAAAAACTTTTCGGATTGAATTTGATGCTTTTTTGGATTAGTTATGATCGATTTTTGATTGGATGAAAGATCCTATCGCAAACTTGTTAAAAAAAAAATGTAGCAAGAAAAAAACGATTAAACTCATTCTTAAATATAATTTCTCCTTTAATTTTTGCTAAATTTCTGCCATATTTTTCTCCAGGTGCATACCCCTTGGGGAAAGGCAAACAGAACAAAGAAAATCGAAGCCCCCACGCAACAATTGGGTCCTATAAAACTTATATTTTGGCATTATGGTCCCACCCACACACGCACACCCGCACTCACACTCACCCCCAGACACACACAAACACACACACACACACAACTACGTGAATCGCATGCAGAATTTGTCAGATCTCTTCTAGTCCTCTTTGTCGTAGCTCTACTTAGAAATGTAAACTTAAAACGAAAGTGTAACTGAAATCCCACAACAACAAAGAAACGAAACGAAACTCGATGAATTTTTCACACAGAAATCCCCACTACGAGGATCAAATTTTTACTCATTAGCATTTATATATATGGTAATATATATACTATATATTATAGGGATAGCAGACAGACGCAAAAGCTTTATCTGAGTATTCAAATAATGGCCAATACATAAATATTTATGAGATAATTCAATCGAGGGCAGAAAAACTTCTTAAATGGTCCATTTTATATACGAGAACGTGCATACACTTTAACCACCGAATACCGATTACCGATTACCGAAAGACGCAGATGTGTGTATACAGTGGCTCACAGCTTATTTCGTGCAGAGGTAAACTTGAAATTCAAACTTGTATATCTGACAAACTATAGGAGATATGAAAAAAATGTAAACGCAGTTATGTTAAGTAGGGCTTAAGCATTTATTTAAGCCCTTAATTATTTTTCAATTCCACTAGATAACGATAAAAACTTAAAAAAACGAAAAATATTGGTTATTTTTATGTCACAGCTTATTTCGTGCAAGAACTTTGGGTACATATAATTTGTAAATTCTTATTTTAAATTAGCTAATTCTTTTTGTAACTCATTGGAGGCGATATCAGCTAATTTATTTATCCCTTCGATGCGTTTCATATCACAGGAAAATACAGTTTTCTGTGAATTACCAAAATGCGCTCCGCACGACTATCGAACTGCGGGAATTGGTCCTTAATCATTTTAAAAATGGAAAAACTTGGCGAAATATTACTTAAATAGTTAACCTTACCCTAAGTGCTGTTCAGTAAATCATCCCAAGCTTCAATCGGGAAAATCGGGAGACAGATATTGGCCGAAATGCTCCTAACCAAATTTTTATTAAGCTTAAGGAAAGGTGAATTATCCGGAAAATTAATGTTAATTCAAAAAATTTAGCGACAAAACTAATAGTAAATGTTGGGCATGAAATGGCCTAAAAGTATTCCGTGGAAACCGTCCGCCGTTTATAACGGGAACACATCTTTAAAGGCCGAGTAACCCGGAAAAAGCCTTTCGAAACCAATACAAATCCGAAGTGCAGGCTTAAATTGGCCAAGGAGCACATAATTTCATTAGCTTTCGTTCTGGAATGAATTTATTTTCACATACGAGACCAAATTCAATATTTATAAGTCCGACCTTATATGTGCAATATGCAATATGCAATATGTTTGAAAACAATCAAATTCAGAGCTTCACCACAAGAACCGATCCCCTACAGCCAAGCACGGTAGTGGTACTCGCATGGTTTGGGCGTGTATGGCTGCAACCGATGTTGGAAACCTAGTTTTCATCGAGGGAAATATGGCTAGAATATGTACCTTCAACTTTGGAAGGATAACTTGCTCCAGATCGCCGATATATTGGGCCCAAAGCGGATTTTCTGACATTACCATGACAATGACCCAAAGCAAAAATCGACTCTTGTGCAGACCAGGTTGATATAGAACTGCCCTAATGTGGTGAATCCACTTGCCCAGTCACCAGACCTTATCGTCCTTAAGATTTTGTGGGCGATTCTGGATATGGGCTTCCGCAAGAGGTCGATATCTTTTAAAAATGGTCTCATATCAGCCCCCTTGGAAGAATGGTCCAAGATTCCAAAGGAGTCCTCAGAAAAGTTGATTTCTTTAATTAAAACTCTTTTAGAGGATGTCATCAAATAAAGTTAAGACAAAAAAAAATTGTAAGTTTAAGCAAAACCGAAATATTTAAGATAAACTTTCTTGCACGAAATAAGCTGTGACATAAAAATACCCAATATTTTTCGTTTTTTTAAGTTTTTATCGTTATCTAGTGGAATTAAAAAATAATTAAGGGCTTAAATAAATGCTTAAGCCCTACTTAACATAACTGTGTTTAAATTTTTTTCATATCTCCTATAGTTTGTCAGATATACAAGTTTGAATTTCCAGTTTACCTCTGCACGAAATAAGCTGTGAGCCACTGTATATATATATGCAGATGAAGTCGATCCAATTATAGGACTCGTCCCCGAGGGCAAGGCTGAGTACATTGAGCTGTAGCTGGGGCCATCGCTGACAGTCCTGTCGGCGCAGTACTTTATTTTTCAATAACAATTATATATTGCATAATTAAGAGGCGTTTAACGGAAAATGGAAATTACTTTTGCCCAGCACACGAGGGCGCGACCGAGAGCCTTATTTTTCAATCGAAATGAAGCATATGAAATAATAATGATTACCGATATATGATAGCCCCATAATTAATTGATGCTGGCAGCTCAATTATCGCAGGGGAAGTGGTCAGCATTGAATGTGTAATCCCCAAATGAAATACTAATAAAAAAAAATACAGACTAAAAATAACAAAAAAGAGAGAGCCAATTTGTAAATCATTAGGAATTCATAACAAAGAGATATAGCAGAAATCGTGTGCGAATTCCGAAACAGACTCAGCTGCATAATCAGCTCAAATAACGAAACCCATACTAAAACTAAAGGAGATTTAATAAAAAGCACAGGCCAGGTGGCAAAATAAATAGAATAAATAAAATATTTGCAAAAATAAACAAGAAAATAATACAGGAAAAGTTATCGGTGAGTAAAAAAGCAAGCATAAAGTGAAAATTTAAAACAAACTAGTTAAATGGCCAATTTCAGAGTAAACAAAAGGCAAAATTAAAACAGTATGTTAAAGGAAAAAACCAAAAACTCTAATGGAAACCGGAAAACCAATTCATATAAAAATTTGCAAACGAATGAAAAGAAAATACAAATTTATATAAAATTTCAACATCGATTGGAAAAGCAGCAAAATTCTCCCTCCTTTGTGTATATACAAAAAAAATCCCCACACAAATAAATAATCTAAAAAATAATATGGACTCTAGAAGAAAGCCAACAACTGCCATAAATGCAATAAGAAAACCAATTTACATATATTTATATTTATACTTAAAGGCATCTATAAAAATTCTTCTTCTTTAGACAAATTTCTTCACTCCTTTTTCACGGTCATTAAAATAAATTAGACACACACACACTCTCCTTCCTCTTTTTGCCAATTGTGTTCAGCGAAAAATAAAAAAGAAACGTAGCATAAAATAATATTAACCCCAAAAACAAGCATATCTATGTGCCAAATAAAAAGAAAAAAAAAAAAACAACATTAACTATTTGAAACTAACAAACTTAAGGTACAACTCGTAGCTAAAACAATTTTTATCTGTTTCGGGGGGGACTTTAGATACGTGAAATTTTTTCAAAGAAAAAACAAAAGCAACCTAAGGCAAAACTCATATTTGTAACTCTTTATCATTAGTAGTTTAGTGTGATAAATGTTAATAAAGAAACCATAAACGAGACAAACTTCCCCTTTCCCCCTGGCATTTCAATTCAATTCAATTTGTGTCTTAAACCGGAAACCCTTTTTGGCCAGCCGCAAAATGTCCGGGGTTAAGCCGAAACGGGATAAATAATAAAACTTTGCATTTATTACGTGATAAAATTTAATAAACAGGTTCAACGACAGTGTGAATGTCATATTTCATTTATTAATTAATGGCATTAACATAAAGCGTCAATTTGTGTCTCCCACACGGATCCGCAATCCCCGAAACCCCGAAACCCATCCATAAAAGAAGAGGCAGCTTCACTCTAAAGCCGGGGCGATTAAAAAGTTTATCCTAGGCAAAGTCAAGACCGCTTTTAATGTTGCATATATTGTGTGCACATAACCCCGGGCTACCCCATTACGGAACGTGCCTAGACTGTAAACAGTCGCCCTGGGAGTGAATCCGTAGACACACGACGGCATATATAACACACACACGACTCGGCGCACAACAATTCCGCAGAGCGTCAATGACATGCTCAATTTTTCATGCATTATGCCGGGGCCTACGGTGCGTATGCTTGATATTTGCCTCAATATCGAGGCCGAAAGCACATTTAAGCCGCCGAAGCAGAAGCCAAAGCTGATGCCGATGCTGAATCAGAATATTTGCGTAGCCAGGGCACAGCCAGGGCGAGAAACTTTACAGCCAGTCCGTTCGCACAGACGAGCCCATGGCCGAAAAGCCATAAGACAATTTGCTGCTAGCTTACATTCTGGCACTGAGAGAAATAAACTAGAGAAAAGGGTAAGTAAATCTAGAAATAAAACTAAAATTGATAAAATTTGGGGTTGTCTAAGGATTAATATAGAATATTTAAGGTGTTTTTATAGAACATTTTTAATTGCTTTAATTGACTCCATAATGTCTAAGTGTTAAAAAAAAGTATATAATTTTTTTATAAAATTATATAAAAATTATATAAAATTATATAAATTTTTTAAATTGAATTTAACGCATTTTTGTCTTAGTTTAGAATTTTTAAAATTTTGTTTCTAACCAAAAAAGATTAGTAATGGATTTTTTTAAGTTTTGTTCAAAAAATTATAATAGTACATTTTTTCCTAATTTTATTCATTTCCTCTAGTTTCCTAGGTGTTTTTAAATTTTAATAAATAATTTATATAATATATATACATCTATTTTTCCTCAAGTGTCCCCAAAACTCATACATATACACTAGATACACACACCCGATGGCGTTGGTTTATCTTGGGGATATATTGTAGGCTCGTGCCGGGGATGATTTCGTTGCTATTTCGGCTGTCGGAATTGTGGGCTTTGAGCAAACACCGAGCAACGGAAACTATCGTCGTCTATATTGAGGAAATGGTTAAAGGCAGCAGCTCGGTGGTCTGGCATTTTGGGTTACATAACTGATTAAAGATTGGCCTGGCTTATGGGGATATAGTGTAGATGTGGCAAGAGATTGGGCCCAGGGCTAACCTCTCGTGTCAACTTGTTGACTAAGCAAAGTTGGACCCACAACAATATGAGTTATGATTTACTCAGCTCTTAAAACAGGCTAAAAGACAATGATGGGGGGAAATTGCCTTTCAACGCCTTTTATTTGGACAGGAAAAAGAAAGACAAATATATAGATACTTGGCTGTCATCTATCATGGGTATTGATCAGCATTAATTAGTTTCGAAGTCAAAATGAAGTTGGATTAAGTATTGGAGATTTAATCAACGGAAATTTATTCGGAATAAAATAAAAAAATATATATTAAATGTTAAAGATACTATTTAACATAGATATATTTTAAATACTTAATAAATATTTTTAAATCCCTAAAATCCCTATGTTTTAGTCAAAGAAAACTTATAAAGGATCTCTAAAATAATAAAATATATATTTTAAAGGTTAAGATACTTTTTAACATTTGAAATATATTTTAAATATTTCCTTAATACTTTTTTTAACAAATCAAATAATTTAAAAGTATTCAAACCCCCTAAAATCCTTAATAAAAATACCTTTTGCAAGGCACCCCCATTTTTAATGAACAAAACTCTGATTTCCACCACAAGTTAAAGATTATCACGGCCCTTAAGAACCGCAATAACAAATCCCTCCTTGGACATTTCATCAGCCAACAAAATGAATCTTCAAACGTTTTATATGCGTCCTAATGCCATAAAGCAGGCCAAAATTCGTGGTTTTGGCCATTCTGTAACTGTTGTAATTTTGTTATGACCACCAGCAGTCTCTGTTGGCCCCCTCCTAATTCCCACAATTTCGTCCCCCTGAAAGTATGCCATAGGAAATTTCAGAGTAATTTAGTTGAAATGCTGCAATGGCAGCGCTTCGGCTTCCGTCTGGGCTTTGTTCTTTCATTTTGTGTGGCAGATATCTCAAGCAAATTAACCTAACTACTCTTAATGCCGACCGACTACACAGCCACGCTTTCCCATTTCCCATTTCCCTCTTCCCAACACACACACACACACAAAACCCAATTAAATTCTTCCGCAAAAGCATAAAAGCTTCGTTGCTTCGATTAAAGCTAGCCCCAGGATGATAAGTGGAGGGGTTACACCTAGGAAAAATATAGAGCTCTATGGGGAATTGTTTAAGGGGGCTATCAGGGTTTTGTGTTTAGAGAGTCTTGTGAAATATTATAGGAAGGCAGTTGGTTATTTGTGGGATTTATTAGGAGACTAAACTAGGGGATTGACACTTGAACTTATTTAAAAATTTTAAAAGGCAGATATTTACAAAAAATAATTATAATAGTTAAAATATAATAAACTTGGCTTAAACTTTATAATAAAAAAAAAACACCCAATGGTTAAGACAAAATAAAATTGTGGGACTTAAAGTAGTACTTTTTTTTCTATGTTAACTAAGGTAAATGTAAATTATTTAAATTTTAATATATTAAATTTTTTGTATAAAATAAGACATAGTTGAAGAAAAGCACAGATAATTTTATGCTGTTACTTTTATATTTTAAAATGAAGAAGAAAATTATTTAATTTTATAGTTTTAAAACAAATCTTTTAAATAATTACGGTTTTCAGCCTGGTTCCACAAAATTTTCACCTTGTTTGCATATTTGTATTCCTAATAAATTAAAATAGTCTGTCATCAGAAAAAGTTATTATGTTTTGTATTTTATTTTATTTCCCATTTTCTACTGTGCATGTTTTGGTTAGACATGTTTTTGCTTAAAGCCAGACATGGAAGCCGTGTGAAGTCAACTTTTGTGGACGCCTCGAACGCGTTCTAAGTGAAATTTAGCCGCTGGCTACGTGATGATGCTTCTGTTCCTGCTGCTGCTGCTACCGATGCTGCTGCTCCTGCTCCCGCTGCTTGATGTGGCTGCATGGGTCCCTAGCATGTCCTGGCCAACTGTCTGCCTTGTTGACATACGTCCTGCTGCCTCTGCCTGCTGCCTCCTGTCATGCGCAAGAAACGCACGCTCTGATGCCTACTTCCAGGCGTTTCATTGTTGCGCTTTTCGCAGCCACAGCTTCCATAGGACACAGGACAGATGCCAAACATCTGTTTTATGTTTGTCTCGCTTCCAGGAAAACTCTCTTAAAATAATTTTGGGGAAAAACTACGCTTGCCCGCTCGCTACGCTCTCTTTCTCTCTCTCTCTCTCTCTCTCAGTGTGCGTGGGAAAATGCGAACTCACTCGGTTTCTCAATTTCTCAGCTTCAGTTCCAGCATCAGCGCCAGCGAGTGAGGAGCGACTGCTTTGGAGACCGGAAAAATCCGTGAAAAACTGTCGGGGTTATTCAAGCCACGCAGCACACACACATACACACACGCATACGCACACTCGAGTCCTGGCAAAAACTCAGCGAAAAGCAGCCAACACAGCGGAATTTTAAAGAACAATTAACCCAGGACGACAGCTCTCCCCGAGAAAAACAAAACGCTGAAATTATTGAAATAAAAAGGAAACGCTAGCTATGGGGAAAAAGCGTGGACACTGCGTTTTTCCAACGGCTCTGGCTTTGGGCTTTTTCCGTCGTTTTTTGGCCAACGCGAATATCGATTGCTGCTGCTGCTGCTGACTGCCTTGCATAAGTCCAAAAAAGGGAGATTAGTATACAAACGCAGTCTGGAGGAGCGGAGCCAGGTGCCAGGACGCAGGACGAAAGCTCAAAGGCTCAATTCAAATGACATCGAACTCGCACTCGCAATCGTAGTAATTAAGTTTTTTAATCAACAAATAACTGGTGAAGCCGAGATGGAGATGGAGCAGCTGCCTAGCCCATACAATTGACGTGGAAATCGGAGTAAGGAACTACAAGGAGCTAACTACAAAGGAAACAAGACTCCCTGGATATATATATATATATATATGTGTATATAAATTGAATTCCGAGGAATATCCGTGAACTATTCTAGACCTACGCGCGTGTGTGTGTGCTTTCATTTTCCATTTTCATTTCCTTTGTTGCTGGGTGAAAATGGATATTGCCTTGCGCGGCACAAACATAGCAGCAGCAGCAGGAGCATCATCATCAACAACAACAACAACGACTGGAACTGGCACTGGTAAGTCCTTGGAGGGTCCTACGAGTCGTCCTCCTCCGATTCCCACGGTAATCACATCTTTTATGTGCGCTGTGTTTTATTCTCGCCGAAGTGAAACAAGCAAACATTTCATTTGCAGGTCTGCATCATGCTGTGTCATTGGGCAACATTGAGGTCTCCGCCAAGGTTCGTACCATCCCAGACATTAACAGGGAAATCTTACAAAGAAAACTCAGAAGAAAACTCACAGGAAAACACCACAAAGTGTGCGGCGAACAAAAATTAATTCCTGTCAACGCAGAAAGCGCGTCCAGGGAAGCATTTAAGTGGCGTCCCTGTCATACCAAATGATTGACACAGTTATTTTAGTATAAATCTGGAGGACAGGGCAGTTGGGGATGGAGGCAGCCCGGACAGGGCTCAGCATGGGAGTGACTGGAGAAATTAGAAGAGCTTACGATAGGGCTACAAGGAGCTACAGAAAGAAATTGAGGGATTAAATAAGATTAGCGGGGCAGGAAAGGTATAAAAGGATAGAGAGAGATAATAAAACTATTTTAACAGTGGGAGATAAAATATATCTCTCGCTTGAAATATATAGCATTTATTCAGTAAACACTATAAATATCAAGGCGTATGGGTAATATTATACCGAGACGTATACATAATATATATATAATTACATATATAATAAATCCATTAAGAAAGTGAGGGCTTAAATGGAAAATAGAATAGTAATTATTTTAAAAAAAATTTAGGTCGATAAGGCGTATGTATGTATACGTGATATTACAACAATATTTTTATAATACGTATACGTAATTTTTTCATATATTGGGGAGCATAGTAAATAGCTAATTAATATATAAAGCTTACAAAATAAGGTATTTGTTTAATAAAAATCAAGGAGTTTAAGGCGTCTACGTAATATTGCAAAAATTTCCAATAATACGTACATATACGCAAATTTTGTTATAATAATTTAATTTTTTTATATAATTAATTTAAAACTTAAAAAATACATTTCGGTTTTGTTAAAATCAAGATGTTTAAGACATAACAAAAATTGTAGGAAAGCGTATACGTAATATTAAAGATCATGTGGGAAAAAGCGTATACGTATTTTTTTTTTTTTAATTAGTTGCCTTATTTGGTATCCGGTTTTATATAATATAAAACAAACATTTCTAGGTATTCCATTAACAGAAACATCTAATAAGCTCAAAAATACAATCAGCCATCCTACAAAATAGTAAACCTAATGGAGAATTTTTTCTTCTAATCTAAAATCTATAAAAAATATCCTTCTATAAAAAATGTATAATATTTTTGACCACTCAGGCCACATACTCCAGCCACATGGACCGCAGCTACGACTCCGAGGACGAGCACACTGGTCGCCGCAGACTACGTCACACTCTCTCCACCGAGCTACAGCCTCGCACTTCTGTCTACTCCAGGGGAGATATTAGGGAACAGGTGGGGCTATAGCCTAAATAGAAACTATATGTATTATTTTTAATATTCATCAACTATTTTACTTGCAGTACTGCCTCACAGACCGCCAGCTGCATAGCATAGAGCAGCGTCCTAGGAGGGAGCGTTTTTTTGGCTGCCTTTCGCGACGCGGTCAAACCCAATCGGGCAGCTTCCTGGGCGGCTGTGTAGGACGCCGAGTGCCCTCCGATGAGAATCTGGCGGCCTATGCACCCTTTGAGAAGTATCCACGGTGAGTATATAATTCGATAGTGTAAAGTACAAGTTATTTAGTATCGAAAAAACTGCCACAGCTATCAGAACAACTACACGGACACACACGAATTGGAAAGTTCCTATTTTCGCCGTCAGCCGGCATCGATTTTGAGCACTGGAAAATCGGTTGAGGCGGACCTGGGGGGTCGCTACACCTGGATTGGTCAGCAGACGAACAACAACTCCGATTACTCAACGGACCACAGGTATGTCCGAAACAGAAAAGATATCTATAAAAAAAAACCTGAAAAACCAAAATTAAAAACTCCGTAAAATGCTATGCCAACTGTCGCTTAGATCATGCTATACTGTCGCACTTTCTGTCGCATTTGTAGACTGTCGCTACCCTTTTCTTCCGATATAAATATATATATATAAACTGCAAAGCTTGCCTGAACTTTCCCACCCAACAAAAAACACTCATTGCATAATGCCGCTTCTTGCCTACTGATGAACTCTACTTGAACTACTCGAAAAAGCCACCTAGAAATGTATAAAAAATACTCTTTTCGTTATTCATCCGCCTGTCCTCCTTCTCTCCTCAAAACGACTGTAAAAATCAACCAAAACAATTAACAATTGATATTGCAAAAAAAAACCCTAACCAACCCAAAAATTAAATGAAAAATCAAATAAAAAATATGTGTAAAGGGCAACTTGTTGTACAGCACCACTTGAATCCTTTTACCAGGATGTTTTGCTACGGAATTATTATGTCGAGCTTCGCGCTCCACCAAATCCTACACCACCAACATCACACACCAATCAAATCGCTAATCTAAATGTTTGGTATGTAAAGTGATCTTAAAAAAAAAACTAACTAAAAATATTAAATTTAAATAAGCTATAAATATAAATGCTAAATCAAGGAACGATTCTATTAAAAAAAAACAGTGAGCTAATCGAACAATGTTTTTATTTATGTTATGTGTCTGCACGTGACCGAAGCAACAATAAATCAAGAAATCAAACTTAAAGTTTAAATTAAAATTCAAGGAAATGTAATGTAATGTTTGTGTTTCTGCTGCAAGTCCTTGTGAGGGAATTCCTTTAACATTCCGCTGATGTGCTTGCTCTCCACAGCTCGTATCACTGCCCCACATACGCCACGATGCCAACCACACACCACCAGCACCACCATCACCACCAGCAGCAGCAGCAACAGTCGCAGCAGGGCGGGAATGCCAGGTAAGCCTCTAGATACAATTTCCCAGAAATATCCTCAGCTCTCCCTTCCTGTCAGAACGAAACACGTGAGCTTCGCCAGGTCGCACACCCTCACCAGCTTCGACAATGTCAATGCCGGCTTTCGATCCTCGGGGCGCTTGAAGACAGCCCGCAGCCAGGAGCGTCTAATTGGTGGCAAAAAGCCCATTATAGCCACGGGCTCCATGTACGAGACCCTGCAGCCACCGCAGCAGCAGCACCAGGTGCAGGTGCCACAGCAGAGCTCCACGCTGCCAAAGACCTGGCTGCCACCGCCGGTACAGCTGCAGCCCTGCCAGCATCATCATGCTCCGATTCACCTACACCAGCCCATGCCAGGTAAAGAAAACTACTCCCTAGTAATCCTAAAATTACTTAAATTTCTTTTGCTTTTTTCCCAGACAACATGGTTGGCCTGATCATCCCGCAGCCTCTGCCCCTGGCCCTCCCACTGCCCAGTCCCGAAGTGCTTATTGTGGAGAAGAAGTTCCGCAATGCCATGAAGACCCAGGCCACACAAACGGATGTCGCTGCTCGGCGCAATCAGGGCCAAGTTGGCTATAATACCCAAGTTTTGGCCCTAAGTCCCCGGCCACCGCATCGCATCAAGGTCGTGTCCCAGGGCGCCCAAACAAATGGCCTTCAAAATGGCAAGAAACTAACGAAAAGTCTCTCGGAGATACCCAATGGCAAGGAAGTGCAATCACATTACTATCAACAGGGGTAAGATTTTAATATTAAATTAAAGCGACTTGAAAGTTTAATAATTTTAGAGCTAGGTACGAGTTTTCTTACAGAAATTTGCATTATTTTAGTTCATTTTAAATGCATATTTATTTGTGTTTCTTATTTTTCTATATTTAAAAATTTGAGAAGCTGTACGATTTTGTATGTGATATTCAAGTACGATTTCTGTGCTAACCCTGAAAATTTTTAGATATTTGAAAATTAATTATAAAAAATCTTTAATAATTTTTAAATACTAATGTAATCTTTCCCACGCCTCTCAGTTCGATTTACCCCCACGAGATGATCTACCGCACTCAATCGCAGGACGTGACCCCGCTGCAAACCCTCTCGGATGCCCAGAACAACATCATGTACTACAAGCCGCCGCCACCTCTGCTGGATGCCCACAGCTATGGCCTGGGCATGGAGCACCTGAGCCGCGGAGCTCGTCCTGCGGCCTCTGAGCAGAGCGTGGAGTATGTGAATGTGAATGCCGCTGCCGTGGCCCTCAACGAGAGCTTCGACTACGAGAGCAACAGTTTGCCACGAAGAGCCTGCACCTCGCATGTCCGCACGGAGTCGGACTACTACTCGAACAGCCTGCCCAGGAGGCCGGAGAGCCTGCATAGCCACGACGTGTGCAAGCATATCACCGAGTGCTCCGAACTCATCACGGACAGCGTTCCCCTGGACTTTACCCAGTCGCACTTGCTGCCGCCGCCCAGTGAGTACTGCAAGAATGACGACAACGAGGAGGAGTACTACGATGACGAGGACGAGGAGGATCATCCCCATGAGACGGAGAGCTACAGCTCGGAGGTGTGCCTGGAGCAGGCGGCGGCCGCTCAGAACCGTCGCATGTCCATGATACCGCAAATGATTGATTCCCCCTTCCGGCGCGATGACATCCGGCGCCAGTCCATGCCCGTCTATGGGCAGACGGAGAAGCTCATCGATGGCTTTGGACCGAGGACATCGTTCCGAAGGCGCGACAAGGTCAGCTGCTTTGCCGACCAACCGCCTTCGGCACCGGCCTCAGCCTCGGCTCGGGATCAGGAGCAGGAGATCTTCATAGACTTCAAGCCGCATGTCTCCCCCAAGCCGAGCCCCAAGCTGCAGCTGAAGCACCGCAAGCAGCACAAGGCGGAGATAGCCATGAGAAAGATGCAGCAGCAGAGAATGGCCCAGGCGGCGGCCCTGACCCTGCCGAAGCTCAAGCCACCGCCGCAGCCACTGCCAGTCGAAGTTGAGGTTAGAAAAGTTGAACTTGAGCCCAGCGACGACGAGGAGGAGGAGGAGGAGGATGAGGAGGAGGAAGTCTCCGAGCCTGAAAGGGAGTATCCAGACGAAGAGGAGATCGACGAAAAGCTGGACCTGGATCATCAGGAGGATGAGGAGCCGCTCTACGAAAACATAACCCCATGCAACTGCAAAGTGGAGCCACAGCATCCAGATCTCGAGGATCTGCAGGACAAGCGCTCACAGTTCCGCAAGCGTTCCGTTAGCCTGGACGATGACGATGCTGCCGGAGCTCCTCCTCCATCTGCGTCCGGCCTGCGCCTGCCCTCCACGCCGGCCAGTCCCTGCCGGGAGGACCTGTTGCTGGCCAATGTCTCAACTTATCCATCCTCAGACTCGCTGGCCAATGACAATACCCGCGACCATTCCGACGGCATCTGGAATGAGTCGCAGGTTACTGTCTTGACGGCCGAGCAGCGCGACATCTCCGATGGCTCCTACAGCTCCAACCTATTGCTGACGCCGTCCTCAAAGCGGAAGAATCTGCTGCTGCAGCATCAGCAGAGGAGCTCCGTGGACACCGATGCCTTGGATTTCGAAGAGCAGGTAAGGACTAGTCCAAGATTTCTTGATTTTTTGATCTGATTGATCTCTCTCCTGGTTAGAGTCCCACCTATGGCCTACAAACACTGCCGAAGATTGTGAGGACGCCCACGCCAACCACTTCGCGGCCAGCCTCCACTCAACCCTTGATACCGCCGCCAGCTATAGCTGTCACTCCCTCCTCCAACCAGAACCAGGCTGTCCTTGACTCCGCCATAAGCTCGCCCCTCCCCAAGCGAAGCCTGGTGGCCAGGGGCTCAGTTCCAGATGCCCGACAGCTGATGTTTATGGGAGGAGCTGCCAAGCAAAGGTGGTTATCTGAAGTTTAGAAAGTTTATATAATTCATAGTTCCTATACTTCCAGACACTCGGATGCCTCTTTCCTGCCCACCACTGCGGGCGGTGGTACCCGCAGTGCCGACATCTCGGAGTGCAGCACAAATACAGATGAGTATGCTACCTGCACGGATACCTCAAAACGTACACCAGGTATTAAGACACCACCGACGACGACCAGTTCCTCGTCGACCACACAAGTTCCAGGTTTGGGGTTCCCCGATAATTCGTACTGTGTGTACTGTGTGTGTGTGTGTGTGTAGAAATCGCCTCGATCCATGAACCACTCACCACTTTCCATGCTTACAGCTGAGATAGAGTTAAGCCGCCCATATAGCTTCTAGTTCGTAGACTCATCTACACATCCTCCACACCTCAGTCTCTTTCTAACTCTCGCTACCTGTCTCTCTCTCTCTCCTTAGTTTAATGTTGTTGCCTTGCTCGCCAATGCTTTAGCTGTGCCTCTAAATACATCCTTGAACGTACAACTAACCGAATCCTAACCCTTCTCTCTCCTGGACAGTTTCCACGCAGAGCTCGCAGCTGGAAAAAACGCATGCCGGCAGCTCCTTCGAGAGTGCAAGCTCCTTGTACTCCATGCGGGAGGATCTCCTGCAGCACGATGAAAAGGAGAGGCAAGCCAAGTCCCAACTAAAGTCCCCCATGGGCGGTTCGGTGGCAGAGTTGACCAGGAAATCGCCTTCGCACTCTATTAGCAGCACCACCTCTTCGGGAAGTTGTCCTGTCTCGGGTCCTGCCATCAAGTCGCCGGGCAAGGAGAGCCAGCCCCAGACGGTCTCCAGCTCGATGACGCCTCAAATGAAGGTCAGCACGGCGGAAAGTGTACCCGTTCTCAAGCCCAAGCCCGATTCCATCTCCGAGGATGAGCGCAGCGAGGTGCGGTACTCCTCATCGGGCTACTACGAGAGTCCCCACGACGAGGACGACGAGGAGCAGGTGATGAGGAGCAAGGCGCGACGCCTGCGGCACGAAGACGAGCGAAAGCGGCGCAAGACCAGCATGAAGCTGGACATCGAAAAGGAGAATATGAGAGCTCTAACCAGTCCCATTAAGAAGCCAACCGCAGGAGGTGTCGGAAAAGTCCAGTCGCCAGAGCAACCCAGCAACAACAACCTGGACAATGGAAGTCCCAGCAGCCGGATGAAGCGCTTCCGACCCAAGATAAGACGCCAGCTGAGGAAGAGCTCGCGCGAGGATGTCCTGGCATCGGCAGCGGCCGCAGGACGCAGGAGTCGTGCCACGCCAGCGACCATTTTTGGCCTGAGCAGCGGCAGTGGGGACACGGAGCTCCTGCTAGATGCCAGCATGTCCAGTGGCGCTCTAGTAGGGACCACATCCTTGTCCACCACCACAACTGCCATGATTTCATCTTCGCTTACACTCAAGGGAACCGTTCCGGAGACCATAGCCTCCTCCTCTTCCCCACAACCAGAGGCCACGAACATTCCCTCATCTTCAGTGGTAAAGAAACCCCATAGCTGTGCCACGCCCACAGCCCTGCTCTCACCCAAACTGCCCACAGTGAGCAGCACCCAATCCAAATCCACCTCGGACACGTTCCAGCTCAAGGCCAAGTCCATCGAGTCGCTGCGCTCGGTGTCGCCCGGCTCCGATTCGGTGTTCTACAGCGAGGCCGATGGCAATGCGGCCAGTGCCGCAGATCAGAGTCACTGCCTCCACTGCGGCAAGGAAATGGAGGGTGGCAAGCAGCCGAGCCACCAGAACACCATCAGCGAGTTGGCTGGAGATTCCGTGGAATCGATTCCCTACATCGAGCAGGACATTGTCAAGCCGCCGTCGGACTTTGCCGACTCGCCGGTGACCACCAAGACCACTCAGCGTCTGTACAAGAAGATGGACAAGCGGTTCCGGTCGGAGGAGCGTTACCACGGCGAAAGGGGGCGGCACTACAAGACCAGGCAGGAGAATATCAGAGCCAAGGTTTGAATAAATATTTTTAAAATATACATAGTTAATATAGAAAATTTATATGGAAAATTCCATTTCATAGAGCGAGGAACGCGGACGGGTTCCTAGCTTGCCCAACACCCCTGTCCTGCGTCCTGCCGGCTCCAGTCCCTGTGTCCTGCCCGATATCAACACGGAACAGAGTCAGCACATTATCTACAAGGGACACTACGACGCTGGTCGCTATACACGGCTCACCGATGATGATTTGTGGACTCAGTTGGATCATCAGTGCTTTGGTGAGTGAAGGGGATGTTGAAGAGGGTGTTCCGAGGGATATTCTGGAGGATATGGTGGGGGATATTGTGGGGCATATTGTGGGAGATATTGAAAGGGATATAGAAAGGGATTTTAAAAGGGATATTGAAAGGAATATTAAAAGGGATAATGAAAAGGATATTGAAAGGAATATTAAAAGGGATATTGAAAGGGATATTGAAAGGGATATTAAAAGGGATATTGAAAGGGATATTGAAGAGGATATTGTGAATGATATTAAATCAAATATTCAAGACAATTTTGCTGAAATTATTTCAGAGGTTATTATATACTCCATAGAGCTATCTTTATTAATGGCATTTAATTCCATTGATCAGGCCCCTAAGTTCAGATAGCATGGTCTTCATTTCTTCCATTTGGCTCGTCATATCAGTCTCCATCTTATTCAACTTATATCTGTGCGCATTCCACTCCTGTCAATAGTTTAGAAATTATATTTTATTGACAAACGAAGCTTTACCTGGCACTAAACTTACGTTTAAGGGAATATAGGACTCGACCACATTCAGTACTATGAAAGCACAAAGAAAAAACACTACAAACTTGTACATTATATCAGCGAAAGACGACGTCCACTAAAGTCAAATGTTTCCAAAAAACTGATTCTGCATTGATTTAAAGTAAACGAAGAAAACAAATAGCTTGTTCAAATTTAATCTGTAATTTTTTTCTTGGAAATTTAGCCCTGACTAGATGAGATCATACAAAGTTTTTATTCCCAGAAAACTTAAGGTTCTACAGAATATAAAAAGAAAAGAAAAATAAAGGTTCTACAGAATTTAAAAAGGTTATCTGGGGTGAGGTGTGCTTGAAAGTAATGAAAATAAAAAAGACAAATGCTAGAATATGATTAAGAAAGTTAATCAGTTCAAAACTATGCAACATATTTCCACATCCAGATTATATTTAATAAATGTAAAATGTATAACATGAAGTCTACTTGGAAAGCTTTGACTTCCATATAAAATTAATAATTAATACAAATTTTTTAGAGCCAGTTTAAGGGATTCGAATTAAGTTAAAGTGAAATTTTAAGTGGGAAAAAAAATTTTTTATGTAATTCTTTCTCGAATTTCCAATTTCTATTTAATTCCTAATCAAATATATATCCCAACAGATCGTTCCCGTGAGCGTCGTGCTTCCACAGAGTCGGAAAAGGGCTTCCACGCCAAGTACCAGGTGATCCTGCACCGCCTCGTCCAGCGACGCTGCACCCTGGAGATGTACCATCGCCAGAAGCACAATAGCTTCCGTAAGTCTAGGAGCACCCTGTTCGAATACCCAAAACAAAAATATTCTAATTTTGGCGCCCCAAAAGAGTGGAGAGATCGAGCGAGCGGAAAGCCCCAAAAAGCCGGAGAGAGAGCCACTATAGATAATGAATGGCGCTCCCTCCGACTTTTCATGACCGGCACTTGGCATACATAAATATATGTGTGTGTGGGAAAAGCGAGAAAAAAAAAACATAGTTTTTTATTTTTTGGCTCTATTATCGAGAATAGTTGAGGTGCGTGCTTTGTTGTGTGCCGACCGTAAAAAAGTCCGCAACGCGCTTACCATTTTGGTGTTTCGGTTTCGGTTTCGGGGTATTTCAAGCTAAAGCCCAATGTAAAGAGAAATAAGTGCGAAAAGCGTTGCGTTGTTTACAAATAATATTATTTTTTCGTATTTACACACGAGTCTAAGGCCAAATGATTGGTGGGTAAACATAGACAGACGTCGTCTCCGTTAAGTGAATTACTTATTTGTTTTTATTTTAATTAATTAGAATTAATTGCATCGAATTCCGCGCCCGATTCGGTTCGCCGCAAGTTGGAGGAGGTCCTGAAGCTAATGCTCCTGGTCTGGGCACGCGAAAGTTTTGTGATATCCACACTTAGCAACGGTGCACATGGTAAATGATGTCCGGACGAGATCCGGAAATAAAATCACACAAATCACTTGAATCTCGCTCTTGCTCTGCCTTGCTCTTGCTCTCTATAAATAATCACCCATACGCTTAGAGAAAAGTGGAGGGGAAACGGAGATATTTGTTGATTAATTTTTTCTATATTTTATTTCCTAGGCGTGGACAAAACCGTGGTGGTCAAGAGCGATTCCGGTGAGTTTGGCTTTCGCATTCACGGCTCCAAGCCCGTCGTGGTGGCTGCCATCGAGCCGGAGACACCGGCGGAGAGCTCTGGCCTAGAGGTGGGCGACATTATAATCTCTGTCAATGGGGTCCAAGTGCTGGACAAGCACCACACCGAGGTGGTTAAGATTGCTCACGATGGCTGCGAGAAGCTGGAGCTTCAGGTGGCCCGCACCATTGGCGTTTTGATGCACGAACAGTTGGAGCCACCCAGTCAGCCGATTTTTAGTGGATATTTGTGGCGTCAGAGCGGCCAGGCCAAGGGAGCTCCCAACTCCAAGAAATGGGTGCGACGTTGGTTCTCCCTGAGACCGGATAATTGTCTATATTATTATAAAACTGAAGATGTGAGTGTTCCCAAGATATTGGAAGGTTTTCCTAATATTTTTTAATACTTTAATTAACCCTTTATCCCTTTATTTTCAGGACTCCCAGCCCGTTGGTGCCATGATAATGGCCAAGCACACTGTTGACCTCTGTCCCGTGGATGTGGGCAAACCCTTTGCTTTCAAGGTGGATGCCGGAGAGGGTATTCCCATGTTTGTGGCCGCCGATTCCGATGAGCTGGCCAATCGCTGGCTCCAACTGCTGAGGCAGGCGGCCGCCCAGGACAACCAGTGGCTGGACAAGAGGTGAAGGACACTGATCTTAGAGAAAGGCAACAGCAAATTATATGTTATTCTCTCACATCACTTCCTTCACAGTGCGAGGTGCTTGTACCAGAGTCCCAGCAACATTCAGAGACCCGATTGCTTTGGCTATTTGCTCAAATTGGGCTCAAGGTGGTGCGGCTGGTCGAAACGCTACTGCGTACTTAAGGATGCGTGCCTCTATTTTTACCAAGATGCAAATAGCAAGAGTGCATTCGGTGAGTCACGACGCTGAAGCAGGTGACTGACTGATTAATTTGTTTCAATTTTCTTTTAATTTAATTCAGGCATGGCCTGCCTGCACGGCTACAAGGTGGCCTCAATGTCCGCGAATGCGTCCGGCAAGAAGAACTCGTTCGAGATAATACCACCAGAGACGAAATTGCGTCACTACTTTTTCTGCACCGAAAGTGAAATGGATAAGAAGCGGTTGGTATTACGTTTTTAGGAACTAAAAACAATTTTTTAAGACATATTATAGGTATAATTATCGTACTTAAGGATCGCTTAAAGCGAGTTTCTTTTAACTTTTCTTAAAAGAGAGAAAAATTTAGAAGATCACTATGCTAAAATACTCTCTCGTTCGCTACTGAGAGAGGGAGCAAAGAAGAGAGAGCAAACTGCTTACGCCAAAACCCTTTGCTTATTTTAATAATATTATCCATTAAAAATCCTTTTTTTAATTTCTCTTTTCCAGCTGGATATCCGCCCTGGAATACTCCATCGACCGGTGGATCAAGTCCGGGTAACTAAGGTTAAAGACACGCTCCAGATCGGCTCTGAGTAGCCGGCTCAAGCGTCGCAGTTTTAGCTACTTTATGGACTAGACATTTCGATGGGATAATGTTGGGACTTTCTTCGATTTGGAGACGATTTAGAGACGATTTGATTCGGCACTAGTACGGGTACTACCAAAACAAAACAAAAAAAACAACCACACTTAGAACTTAAGGCAAGCAAACCAATTAGTTTTAGGCATACATAGATGATTGCTTAGTCCAAGGAATTTAGTGGGTCATTCAAATCGGGTTTAAAACTATTTTGAACAGAGGCGTACGTACACAGATATTATATACACTCGGAATATATATACATACATATATAGAGGAATGCAATTGAACATTTTTGGTGTGTGTATTCTTGTTATATAGCTTACAACAACAAAAATATATATACAAACTTATGTTTAGTGAGGTTGTCATGTCACTTATATAGATAATATATATTTAGCCGCCAAAAAAGAATAAAAAGAGAGAGAAATGATCGTACAGCAGACCAAAAAATTGATTGTCTAATGTATATAGGATTCTAAAACATGATTAGGTATTCAAAAGAGGCTCGAAACGAAGGCCAGGCAATGCAAAAACCCTTTTTAGATAAATGTCTATTTACAGCAACTCAAGGCGAGACCAACAAATTCGGCAATGTTATAGTTTGTTCCCAATTCTCAATAGCTGCTTCCATACAGAAAAACATTGACATTTTGTGAATAAAAAATAACAACGGTTTTCGTCCTTATTGGAAACGATTCTTAGTTAGACACAATTACGATGTAAGCCAGGAATTAGTTAGCGCTTTTTTGATAGGTTGAATTTTTTTAGGGAACATACAACACACACACACACAACGTTCACAGTAGATCAAACAATAATATTAATAGAGTTTATAATTCAGAATCCAGTAGTTACTTTGTCGTATATATATATATAAACAAGAAACAAAGATATGATCTTTAAAATGCTGATTTCCTGATTTTTTTGGGTCAGTGTTCAAATACCGAGATTGAGTGAGGATTGCAAACAGTTTTTGAAGCTTCATTTTTTGGTTTTTTAGAATACTTAAAATATATATATATATTTTATATATTTAAAATAGAGTTTTCCAATTTCAAGGCGGCGCAAACAAAAATTAGATAATAAAAATGTATGCATTATGATTATAACTATGATTATATATGATATACACAAGAGACAGCCATTTTATGTTGTAAAAAGTCATCGAGACAAGAAAACCAAAAACAAAAAAGAACACTAAATAAGAGCTTTAATTATTAAATAAAGAATATACCGAGAATGAATTCAAATGACGAAAGGTTGTGCTGACAGGCCTGGGGGGAGGGTCATTGAAATGCATCTATAAACATCATTAATTTGGCTCAACGATCCGATTCCGAATCGGATCGGATCCGAGACTACCTGCTGTGTGGGGCCAACGAAGCATTTCAAATGCGATCAATGAACCTGTTGCCTTTCGGCCCCTAGCTGCTGACCGGCCACATGTTTTACACAGAGTTTTTCAAGTAATTTATTTTCAAATCGTTGAGCGATGCAAATGCGAAATATGCAAGCTGAAAAGACCACTGCCAGCCGCTGCACACGCAGAGAAAAAAAGAGGTAGGTTGAGATTAATACCTTGACTTGGGTGTTGTCTTTAAATTATTGTTAATATTTTTATAATTTAGATTCCTTTTCTTTTCTATAATTAAATAAATAAAAAAGGGTATGAACTTACATATTCCAAACTAGGGTTGGGCACCTTATGTCTAGATGGGAGCCAGGAAACATCCAAGCATGCAAACTGAAAACGTATAAAAATATATATTGAAAAGAAAATAATTTTTAATCTTACATTTGTATTAAGAATTTTAATAAATAATTATTTAAACTAAGATAAATCAATTATAGATTTATCATTTGTGAAGTTTTTATAATCATTTTAGTCGTAACTTTATGTTGACTTCTTCCTTAAATAAACTCCCTAAATAATCTTTATAAGTTCTCCTAGTACTCCCTATACTTAAATACATATTTCTCAAAAATTAAACAATATTTTTCCCAGTGCAAACATCAGTGGTAGCAAACAGTTGCTGACGGAGGGAAGTCGACCGACGACGACGACTAGCATAACAATTCGCTCGCCCTATGGGGTGGCTACCGTTTTTCCTTCTTCTCTTCTTCCACCGGTGCCTTCGCCTGTCTTTTGTGCCCCTCCTCTGGTTACCAGTTACCATTTTCCAGTTACCAGTTGTTACTGTTTTCGCAGTGGCAGCCAGCCACAATTTAGTTCCACTGTGCAGCAGTGCCTTAATTACATGGGCCACGACGGCTCTCTTTTGTTGGAGTTTTTTCGGGGGTTTTTTCTCGCGATCATCGTATCGATGATCGTCATTAGCGCCCAAAACGTAACTCCCTCTCCTTCTTGGCTGTTACCTTCTTTTGTTTCCTTTCTTTTGCCACTTGACCGCATTGATGCTGAGCCTGATGTTGCCAGATTTTTAAGGCTGGAGTTTTTGTCTGGACTTGAGGGTTTTATATAGCTATGGATCTAAAGCTTAAAATCATTATTAAGACTTGCATAAATATTGTGAAAATTTTTTACAGAAATTTCTGACGATTTTCTTTCTATGTCGCTATAATTCACAATGGGTTCTAGCCTAGATCAGGTAAAATCATTCTCTTTCATATGAAAAATTGCAAGAAACACATTTGGAAAGAAAAATGTATGTTCCTAAAGATGGTAAAGTTTTTAAATTAAAAAATTCAATTAAGATTATTTTTTATTTTTGTACAAAAGTTATAATGGAATTTTTTTCTAGGTAAAGATTGTGGGTTTTCACTTTTTTGTTAATAGAGGAGAAACCTATCATAAACTTAAATTAGTCTTAATAAAAGTCAGTCTAGCGATAATTTTGTTTCTGAATAATCGTTTTACTACCTTTTCCGCAAGAAAAGTTTTTATGTATGCTACCCACAAACTTAGTACTCAGGGCATTCATTAATTCATTAATAAAATAAATAATTTTATTACTATTTATTTATTATAGAAGAGTTTAATATTAAAGAAGTTGTAAACTATAACCGAAGTCTTGATTTATGTGTATCAATATCAGATAGACCTAGAGTTATTAAAACCTCTCATATAGTTTTAAATAGTTTATATTTTTATAATTTTGCCGAATCATAATGATATTGAGAAATGCTTTTTATCAAATGTATTTATTAATTTATATTCCTTATTTACCTATCACTAGCATTATCGTCCTGGTATCGATCGTTCGCTTAATAAAACATTTGATACGCTTAACAACCCTTTCTCCGAAGTAACCTTATCTCAGCCATACTTTCCGATTAGTCATTCCCCCTTGAACACGAGAAACCGCAACAATGACCCAAGAACAAAATACTCCCCCAACTGAACAGTGGAAAGGAATAACAATAAACGAGGGGACTACCACTGTTACACCCTCCAGTGCACCCTACTGCCTACTGCCTCCTCCTCCTCCTCGGCCATAACGATCCGTAGGCAATCTGGCAACACCCGGGCAGCAGCAGTTTTTACCCTTCCAACAGAAAAAAATAACAAAAAAAGCGGTCGGCAGTCGGTAGTCGGACGACGGTAAACAGGTAGCGCTCTAACTGACAATAACTCGTCGTACTCCGCCAGTCGCCGCTCTCGGTCCGTCCCCAGGTCCGGCAGTCCGGCCAGCAGCGTGCGACTGGCGGTCGGTTTGGTTGAGTTCGGTTCAATTCCTCTCAGGCACTGCCCAAAACAATGCGAGACTTTATCGAATAGGAATGTTTATTAAGATTTTTATAAAATATATGTACTATTTCTTCAGAATATATGATTATTTTAAAGGTTACCCAAAAAGAAAGGAACTATCTGTGAAGCTATTTGCTGCATACATATACACTATAATTCCCAAATAGTTCTGGTTTGGTTTTAGTTTTAGATTTCTTATAATACTCTTCGCATGATAGAATTTTATAAGATGGCTAAGCTTTAAGGCAATTTTAGCTACTTTTACGCTATAATTCCCAAAGGGTTCTGCGTTGTTTCAGTGAAATCAGTTCTCTAAAAGAGTTTCCTGCTAACATGATTCCTAACAGTTATATACAGAAAGAATTCCATAAATGTATACCATTAAAATATTTTCCAGTGCACTAAGCTGGTTTTCCTGCTCCCGCTCGCTACTCGCTATTCTCCCTATCTCTCTCTCTTCTCTTTCCCAGCCCGTTTCTCCCACTTATTCGACTCTCTCTTTCTCCGTTTGGGCCCTATTCGACGGTTGGTGACTCAGTCTTCGAGTGATGATTGTGGCCAACGCACCTGCGCGCGGATCGTGGATCATTGATCGGGAAAAGTGAACTGCATCGCATCGTATGTAGCTCTCCCTCTCGCTCTGCCTATCTGCATCTTGTGGTATTTGTGTGTGGTGTGTGTGTGAGTGAACTTGTTGCCGCGAGAAAAGCGCTTTTCAACTGCAACTGACTGGGCTGACTCTCGGCTTGTGTGTGTGGGAAGAGTTGGGGACTACTTGAGGAGCGAATTGGTAGCTGCACTGGCTTCAGCTCCTATTTCAAACAAAATGTAGAAAAACACATTTCAGCTGCCGTGGTTATATCTCGTTCTCGTTCGGTTTCGGTTTTGAGGTTTTCGGTTTTCGGTTCGGGTTTTTCATTCGCCTGTATCTGTGAGATACATTCTCTGCTCGGCGTGTGTGTGCGTTGATTGTACGAGTTGTACGTGGTTTTTGTCGGTTTTTTTTTGCTGGCAACTACTACGTGGTTTGTGGTAGCTGACTGCCGTTGATGCTGCCGCTGCTCCCGTAACCGCCCGCCCCCTGTGCGCCCGCCCTGGAGCGATCGTGCCGTGATTTGTATCTCAAAATTGTCCCACTGCGTGCGTTGGATATTTTTTAATACAATTTTTATATCGCGTGTGTTGGGAAAATATAATGAAAATATTTGTAATAATGAAAACACAAATATTTAAGAAAACTTGAGTTTTTAAATTGGAAAACTCAGCAAAAAGCAATACAAAAAACCTTAAATATCTTTACACCACTTTTCTACAATTTAAATCGTCTATTTAATTTACAGAAATAAAACTTAAAAAAGTGCCTTAAAGGAAAGAGAATACCATTACAAAAAATCACAAATCAATTTGAAAATAAAAAACAAACAGAACCCAGTTCAAGTGCCTCTTAAAAAATAAAGATTTCCACGTAAAAAACAATGCCAGGCATTTTTTCAATGCTTAAAAACTAAACAACAAAAAACAGCAAGCAAAACTTGTTCAAAAAACAAAAAAAAAAACTACTTTGGATACTTGTCAGCTCAGCTCTCAGGCTTTTACAGAGCCCGCAGGCTTTCTTCGGTTTAAGCCACAGGTAAGAACAGGCCCTGCCCACTAAGATGAACAACAACAAAAACGAAAAAAATTCCAAACATTACCCATTTATTTATTATTATCTTATTATTTTTTTTTTTTTTGGCCCTATGCCAAGCTAGGCTAATTTGTATTTTTTTTTATTTTGGTATTTTTGCGTTGGCCAAAACGCCAGCGAGTAAACGAGAAACACAGCGAGTAGGGAGAGAGAGAGCAGGAGAGACTTGAGATTTCTCAAAACCTGATCTGGGAGCGGTGGAGAACGAGAGGGCCACAACGTTGGCGGTTCGGTTGGCGGACTGTCGACCGACAAGCGGCTTCCACTACAACTGCATGTGCCACTGTCATTGCCACCGAACTCAGTGTGGTGCCGCACAGTCCGCTGTGGAGTACGCCCCACCCCCTCCTCCTCAACCCCTTTGGAAAAAAATTGTTGCTTTTTTTTTTTTCTTTGCTGTGGCGCTCATTTCGACGCGGGACCGGGCCCGGCTCGAGCCGGACTCTACCGAAAAAAACCTTCGCTTGGAATTCTGTGGGTCTCCGCCTTGTGATCTCTAGCAGAGGGTACTCAGATTTTCTTGAAAGATTTGTATAAAAAAATATATGGCAACAGGGTTTGAATATTTGGAATATATTTGAAACATTTTAAGGATTTTTGAAGATTAAATATTTCGATTAAATTAAATATTAAATATTTTGAGAAGTCATACAGTAAAGAGTATTAAAAGTAAAGTAAAGTATTAATATATGTAAATTAAATTAAAATAAATTAAAACTACTTGGGTCAAATATTTTTCTGTATTTATTTGAAGAATAAGTTAAAAATACTCTACTGAATTCTTAATGTTTTGTATTCTTTTCTGAAAAGAAAATTGTTTTTTGGGCTGTAAACTATTTTGTAACCATTCTCTAGTTTTTCTCTTCCAAAAATCTTCTTTATTTTTTATTCTTAGCAGAGTATTCACGAATTCGTCTTGAAAACTCAACCTTCTAGGTTTTTTCCATCTCTGTTTCTCTTTCCTTTTTTTTTTTTATTTGTAAACCAGTTCACTTGTAGCCAGTGCCAGTGGCCACTGGTCGCTGGCTGCTCTTGCCATCTCAGTCGCTCCAGCCGCGACTTTGAATCCGGTTTTCGGTTTTCGGATTTCAGTTTTCAGTTTTGGGTCTTCGGGGTTCAGATACAGAGATTCAGATTCAGTCTGCTTCAGTTTTCGAGCATCATCATCATCATCATCGTCATCTACCACATCACTCAATAAGTTCCCGGCCTGACATATACGGGGCAGTAATAACCAAACATCGATATTTTTTATTGATAGTGTCTTTTATCATAAGCTTTGTGTAAAAATTTTACAACTCTGCGACCACGTGTTTTTAAGTTATAAATTTTGAAGTGAAACAACCTTTGAGTTTTCCTACAATATGGAAAAAAAAAGAATTTCGTGTCCTCATTAAACACTGTTTTTTGATTGGAAAAAATACGGTAGAAGCCAAAATTTGGCTTGATAAGCATAACCCGGACTCTTCTCCAAGAAAATCAACCATTAAGGACTGGTACAATGTATTTAAACGTGGTCGTGTGGACACCGAAGACGCTAACCCTAGCGGTCGCCCAAAAACAGCAGTTACGCCAGAAAATATCGCCAAAATCCGAAAAATGGTATTGGCCGAACGCAAATTGAAATTAAAAGAGATAGCTAATGCATCAAAGATATCAGAAGGCAGTGTGTTTGCGATATTCCATGAACATTTGGATATGAGAAAGCTCTGCTCAAAGTGGGTGCCGCGATTGCTAACACCGGACCAAAAGCAACAACGCATTGATGATTCCGAGACGTTTTTAAGCATGTTGAAGCGCAATAGGACCGATTTTTTTCGCCGTTACGTAACAATGGACGAAACATGGATACAACTCTGTACTCCAGAATCCAGTCAACAGTCTTCTGAGTGGGTGGTATTCGGTGAAAGCCGTCCGAAGCGTCCCAAAACACAAATATCGGCGGGTAAGGTTATGGCGTCGGTTTTTTTGGATGCATATGGGATTTTGTTTATAGACTACATGGATAAAGGTAAAACAATCAACAGCGAATATTATATAAAGCTGCTGGATCGACTGGACCAAGCTATCAAGAAAAAACGTCCACATATGGCAAAGAAGAAACCGCTGTTTCACAGGATAATGCACCGTGCCACAAGTCTGTGGCAACAATGATGAAATTCAGCGAATTGAGATTCGAACTAATGCCGACCCCACCCTATTCTCCAGATTTGGCCCCCAGCGACTACTGGCTTTTTTCAGATCTCAAAAAGCACCTCCAAGGCAAAAGATATCGAAAAAATGAGGAGGTGATTGCCGATACTGAGGCCTATTTTGAGGGCAAAAGTTCAGCCTTCTACAAAAATGGCATCGAAAGGTTGGAGAAGTGCTGGACTGAGTGTGTAGCCGTAGATGGAAACTAAATTAATGAATAAAACTAAATTTTCAGAAAAAAATGTGTTTTTCCTTCTTAGGCCGGG
>VNJY01006455.1:0-60822 GCA_008042715.1 Drosophila bocki | reverse complement strand
TGTTACCTCAGTTTGGAAAGCGGCCAATTTGAATGAAAAGTTTTGCTCACTTCCATCAGTGATGCTCACTTCCATCAGTGATGCTCACTTCCATTAGTGATGCTCACTTCCATCAGTGATGCTCACTTCCATCAGAGATGCTCACTTCCATCAGTGATGCTCACTTCCATCAGTGATGCTCACTTCCATCAGTGATGCTCACTCTCTAACTCTCTAACTCTCTCTAACTGTCAGTGATGCTCAACTAGCTATTTTGCATTACTGGGACAAAATGGCAACTCTCTAACTGCCAGTGATGCTCATCCAGCTATTTTGCCGTATTGGAACAAAATGGACCGTTTGTTCAACGGATGTTGAATGTGCTTTAACGTTGTGTGGGAAGACCCTATAACTATCAAACTGTTTTGTGTGTGTTTTCAGCATTTTATTAATGTTATGAATAAATATACAACTTTTATATATTTTCTTTTATTTTTTATTTTTAATTATTTAACCAGAATGGCTTGATTCTTAGTGATCCAATTGCAATCTGCAAGGGTTTCTCGATCGTTCCTATGGCAGCTATATCATATAGTCGTCCGATTTTCATAAAATTTTTACCAAAATTCTGAAATAATATAAAATGGCCATAATGGCCAAAATTGTGCAAAAATGTTTAAAAACAGCAAAGTTATAATTTTTTTTTTCTAAAAATATATCGAACATTTGTATGGCAGCTATATGATATAGTCGTCCGACATATATAGCAGTGAGAGCATATAGAAGACTATATGCAAAGTTTCATTCAGATAGCTTTAAAACTGAGGGACTAGTTTGCGTAGAAACAGACAGACGGACAGATGGACAGACGGACATGGCTAGATCGACTCGGCTGTTGATGCTGATCAAGAATATATATACCTTATAGGGTCGGAAACGTCTCCTTCACTGCGTTGCAAACTTCTGACTGAAATTATAATACCCTGCAAGGGTATAAAAACAAGCAAGGGGAAAGAAGCTTTTTTTTTTGTGGGGGATAAACAGATATGGCTTGCCGTTGTCCAATCAAATGAGGGATAACGAACCCGAATACATATTTTTTTAAGAATAAACAATTTTAAATTATGTATAAAACATTTAAAAATGTTAATTACAAACTTTGGGCTCTAAAAAGACATTTGTTATTAAACATAAAAATATCTATCTTAATAGTTTCTATTTGCAATCCCAGGAGTATCGAAGTAACACTCGCTACATCAAGCTTTTACCGATAACAAGGTACAATAATACTTAACGCTTCTAGTGGCTTAGGCTAACACCAAAAAGCTTTTATCAGCAGTTGACTTGAATTGCCGGAAGCATGAAAATATATATCACTTTGATTGCTTCAAACAACTTAAACACGCTCAATTAAAAACGGACATTCGATTGATATTTTAATGGTTTTATGAAAGTCGAGTGCTTACCGAACTTCTTGGTGCCCTCCCTAAGAGTTCCATTGGGATATATCCACGAGATCACCTCGTCCTTAATCACATCCAGGAGACAGCTATTTCCGTCATCCGATTCGTACTTCAGCATGAAGGATTTGAGATCAGTTTCCTCTTTACTAATACCATCAGCTTCCTCGCTGGCAGATGTCGAGGAGTCGCCCTTGGGACTGGGTATTAACCCGCCAAGAGTTGAGACCTCTAAGGAGGTTGCATTTCCCAGCAGCAGGATTATGGCGAGAGTGACGTCCAATACGAATTTGGGTGACATTTTCATTACTTTTTTACGCAGTGGCTATAACTTTAGACCATCCACTTGTTAGATTTCACAATCTGATAGATAGATAGATAATCGCAACGTATTAATCTCGTTCTAGAAAATTACTCCAGGCCCGGCCATAACTTTCAGTATTTTTGGACTGATATCCCCATGACTTTTAGTTTCTCTGGTTATTCCGATATTTTTGGCACATATTTCGCGGCACTGGAATCCACTTTACCGACGAGACCCACGAAGTACTCGCTTTACGCTCCCGAAAAAGACTGGCTATTGGTCAGCGGAGAATAATTGGTAGCAGCCGCGGGACATGTGTATATATATTAGCGATAGGGCTTATCAATTTTGGCAATAATATCTTCCTTTTGAATGGAACAATCGCGGTACCGGGACTATCAGCTATCAATAGGCTCGTATCGCCATTTCGGTGGCACAATGCTTCCCGCCTCACGCCCACGCAGGGCTCCTTATCGGATAATTATCATCGGCTCGTCGCGAAATGGTGATTAGTCTCAGATACACCGATGGGATTCGTTGGGTGGTTTTGGATCAACCGCTAACGATATGGTTTTCTTATCTGGTTTTGGTCATTCTTGGCCGGCAAATAAATTAAACTAAAACTGCTCTCCAGGCACTTGCGTTGATTTATAGAAACGACAAGCAGTCCTGATAAGAAGCACCTTTGGGAAATCTTAGATTATCAGTTGATCGGCGATAGTGAAAGCTCTCCAACTATAAGTCAGTTCTGGCCAAATGCACAATTAACTCGGAATAGTTTATGGCCTGTGAAAATATTGATTGATAAATTGTTGGTACGAATAGGAAGTTGCCGGCGTAACCCAAACAATTATATTAATTTACTCATTATTGTTTTATTTTTATTTTTGTCGATAACTTCCCATTGAGGAATCGTGATCATTGTGTATGTAATTTTCAAGTGATACCACAGTTTTGTTATATATATTTGTTTATAAAAAGATTATAGAAGAGAACAAAAATAAAAGAAAAATCCTAGACCAAAACTATAATTAGGGGTTTTAAAAAAGTTTATGGAGAACTTTTTTTCAACTCTAAAATTTAATCTGAAAATAAGATAAACATTTTAATATATTTTTTAAGTTTTATATTATGCCTCCAACTCAACAATGAAATATGGCCCAAAGGCAGCTGGGACTCCTCACTTCAGTGATTTACCTGTCCATGAATTTCCCTCGGCGGCAGGGGAACAATGTGAAAAAGAGAGTGTGTGGACTCTGTTTCCCTTTGGAATTCGAGTGGAATGGGGCTGGCCGAGCTGCGAGCTCAATTAGAAACTGGTTTTGAGTGCCGAGATCGCAGCCAGTGAGATCTGCCGATCTTGGCTGTTAGTCAACTCTCAGAGCTGAACTGAAACGGACCGCAGCGGAGGTGAAAGAACATACGATTTTTACCTGACAACTGACCCGATATTCGTGGCCTGCACTATGCGCAAGTCGCCGGGCAGCCTCGCCTCGGAGCCCTTCTCCAGCTCCAACTCCTCGCTGAGCAACTCCTACAGCGATGGCAGCGATTTGGCCAACTGGGAGGAGTACGTGGCCGCCGATGGGAGTCTGTTCTACGTGGAGTATCTAAAGCACGAAAAGGCTGCTGCTGCTGCTGGGGCGGCAGAGCGACGGGTGGAGTTCATGCGCCGATCGCTGCGCCTGGGAAAGAAGTCGTCGCGTCGTCAGCAGCAGCACAGCAACAGCCAGAGCCAGAGTCAAAATCAGAGCCAGAACCAGAACCAGTCTCACAACCACAGCCAGCTGGATTCCCAGGCGGAGACCCAAGAGTTCCGATTCTCACAGTTCAAGACCGCCGCCCCCGATCCCAAGAAACTGGAGTTGGTAATCACCGCCGCGGATCGCTTTCGTTTCGGCCGCCGTTCCACCGCCGTGGAGTCGATCCTGGGCTTCCGTGTGCTGCCCTTCCCCGACCAGCCGGAGTGCCTAATGGTCGAGGGTTTCGTGCACGACCTGAGTGCCCTGCAGCACGGAATAAAGCGCGGAGATTGGTTCAGGTCCCTCAACGGCATCGAGTTGTATGCCAGCAATGTGGACGAACTACTTCAGCAGTATGTGGAGCCCACGCAGGTGTGTCTGGGATTCCAGTCCTGCGGTTCGGGAAACGCAGCTTCCCCGGCGGATCCTTCTTTCAACGCCCAGAATGTGCCGGAGGAGCAGCAGGTGTGCAAGGTGGAGAACTTTGCCGCCTTCGCCGAGAAGTTTGAGCAAATGCTTTTGCCGGAGGCGGAGACTTCTCCGGATATGCCCCTGCCCTTCGCCATGCTGCTGCTGCCGCCGGAGTGCTATCAGCATGAGCAGCAACAGGACTCTCTCTACTATTACCCGGAGACACCGGACAACTTCCTGTTTAAGGCCCGAGGCAGCTTCCTCACACTGCACGCCGTGCTCAGCGAGCTGCACACTCACCCGCTGAGCTCCCGCCTCTTGGTGGAGCAGGTGCCCTACCATGTGAACTACCGTCGGCTGAACGGTTTTCTGGTGCTCTTCGCCTACGCCGGAGCCCTGTGCAGTGCGGCGGAGTGCAGTCTGCGATCGGATGAGCTCATTGGCTACATTCGCTTTTCCCTGCCGGGCTTGGTCCTGGAGAGCTTTAATACGGAGGGCGGCTCTGCCTCGAGTTCCAGCCTTAAGATCTTTCTGCGCCACTTTTGCGGGATTCAGAGGACGCGTCTCCTGGCCAGATGCCGGGCCGGTCACATCCGCTTCGAGGAGCTGCTAGGACAGTCACGTAGCCTGCCGCTGCCCAAGGAGGCCCAGCTGAGGATCTTCGATGCCCTGAGCGAAATGGAGGCCATGGACTATCGCAACTGGAACGACGAGCCGCTGACCACGCACCGTGAGTTCTTCATCTATGGCAGTGCATTGTACTATGATGGCTTCCTGGTGGCCAGCCTGCTGCCTCCCGAGGTGAGAGTTAGTGTGGAGGGTTTCCTGCGCTGTCGGGGAATTTTCGACCTGCTGGGAGCGCCGGGTATCAGAGTCCGTGAGCTGTACATCTGGGAGGAGATAGTCCTGCCCAGTGCCACAGGCCGCTACTTCCTCACCATCTGCACGCGGAATCACCTGAGTCTGGCCGTTATCCTCAAGATCTTCGATGCTCCCGATATGGCCCCGGATGCTGTGGTCGGGCCCTCACTTTTTTACATCGAAGAAATCCAGGAGACGCTGGATCACCTGGTGCAATGCGGCATCGAATCGCTGGCCATGTTCTGGTCCATTTCGAACAAGAGACCCGAGGTTCTGGAGGCCACGGCAGGGGAGACCAGGGATCAGGAGAAGGAGCCCAACAACAGCCGTCTGGAGTCTTTTCTCAAACAGAAGCTAACCGTGCTCAGTCCATCGTCAGTGGAGGAGGAGGCTCAGCTGTGCTCCTCACTCGGCGGATCATCCATACACAGCCTGACGCCCAGCGAAGATGACTCCTCGCGGCGTCGCCTGACCCCCATCCACGGGGCTGGCGAGGATTCCGACAGTGGCTCCGACTGGGAGAACTTTGCTGTTCAGCATCCCTTGCACTACGGACTGAATCTGGGCCCCGAGAACCAGAATCAAAGCCAGATGACGGAGTCCATGTGGAAGGAGATCAACAATGTGGTGCCGGTGAAGATTTCCGCCGGCTGGAAGAATTCCGTCCTGCACTATGTCTACATTGATATAGCCAATGGCTCTCTGTTTGCTCCCTTCAATGACTGTTCAGAGACTGGGTCGATTCTATCCGAGATCCGCCAGGCCTGCCACATAATCCACGCCGTGTTGGCCAAGTCAAAACACTACCGAAGGCAACTTACGGAATCCTCGCGAGCTCCAGCGAATGCCAATGGGCATGCCAGCAGCAGCCAGGCAGTGTCGCTGGTCAAGGAGCACGGCATGACCCTGGAGGTGCAGACGCAGCAGAAAGCGGAGGCTCAATCCCCAAGGAGCAGTCGGTTCGTGGTGGTAGGTCGCCTTTTCCAGTCGCCCGCCAAGGAGGTCTACGTCTGCCATCGTTCCGATGTGCCCCAGAATATTGTGGAAATGGCTTTTCGGCTTTCCTTTTTCTCCATGGGATAGGAGTGACGTGAGGTAATTTATTTGAAATATTTTAAGAAAACTCTAGTAAACCTACAACTTTTAATTTCTTTAAAGTAGAATTTAAATTCGAGAAAGAATTTAAAACTTATAAAGAAGAAAAAAGAAGTGAAAACTATACTATAAGATCGAAATATTAGTAGAAACGAAATATGTAAATATTTTTTATATCGCAGAAAATAAATAAATATTCAATACAAGAACACAAACAGTGTGCGAATATGTGCCTCCATTCATTCATATTTCATATTTCATACTAGAGAAGCCATCAAAAAGTGGACACTATTTTTAGAGTTTAGTGGGAGGGGCTCCCATTCTAAAAGTAGTTCCACACGCACTAAAAAAAATACAGAAGACTCGCCGCCGCCGAGCAATAAATCCGATAAAACCATCTGTCATCGTTCCAACAAGCGGCTCAAGGTGGTGGTGTTCCCCAAATACTCTGTCTATCAGCCGCGATCCGCAGTTCTGTTTGGTTGTTCCAATAAAAAAACACACAGAAGGACTTCCTTTTGGATTTTAAAATACAAATAAATAAAGATACCTCGAGTTTCAATGGATCGTTGGATCTTGGGTCTTTTGGTTCTTCTTTCCTCTGCTCTTGCTCAAATGGCGGAGCCCCAGAAGGAATTATCTAACGTAACCAGCAGTCCTCGGGAAGAGGAAGCCAGTCCAAAGCTACCCAGTGAGGTCCAGAAGGCTGTATGCACTGTGACTGCCGGCGAGGTAAAGGCTTCCGCAGAGGCTGTCACCACAAAGACTTTAAAGGGAGTGTGCGGATCAGGTGAGTGAGATCTCTAACCAAGGACTCAATAACCCATACCATTTCCTTTTTACAGACGAAATGAACCTGGCCTTTCGTAATCTGGAGAGCAAACTGTACGAGGAGCTTAGGGTCATGAAATTGATCTTGGTGCATTTGGCCAAGTCAAGTGGTTTGAAAGTAAATACAGCTCTTCCAACCCCCGTGCCCCAACCCTCCCCGCTGCCCTTCTTCAGGCCCATAGAGCCAGCTCCTCCCGGTACCAGGTTACCAGCCGACGAGGAGAACGAAGTGATGCCTGATCTGGATACTAAAAAAGTGCCCATGCTTAAGGACCTGGAGACACCGGGCCACTCGGATCAGGGTGCTCGAGATGACGAGGTCGATAAGTTCAACAACACCATGCTGGCCGACCAGGATGTGAAGCTGTTCACCTACTATTGGAAGCTGGAGAACGTTACGGAGCGTATCAATGCCCCCAAGTTGGACACCATCACAAGTCCCATATTTAGCATTAAGGGTAAGTGGTAATGAAGTCTTATTTAACTCCTTACTTGATCTCCAAATCTCAGGGAAATCCCTGCAACTCAAGTGCACCTTCCACCACATGAATCGCGAACTATTGAATCTGCAACTGGGTCACGGCGTATTTTCGCCGGAAGCCAACGATATAATGCTGGAAATGGGCGGTATCTTCCAGAAGTTCAAGTGGTCAGAGGATGTGCTGCTGAAGCATAAGATTTCCATACTGGATCAGAGCCATAGCCACCGAAGGTCGCAGGATCTCAGCTCCCAGGAGCTGACGAAACTGGACACGGGCTTCTCCATACCAAACAGCGTGCTCCTGGACAGCAGCACGTACATCAAGCAGGACGCTCTCCTCATACAGATTCTTTTATATTTGTGAATATGACGGAACAACATTTGCAATTAAAAATGAGAGACCAAAACCAAGTGCTAATTCGTTAGTTAATCCTTTACAGCTTGCTGCGTGCTCCCTTGGCCTTGATGTCCAGAAAAGGCAGTGCGATGGGGTACAGCTCCTTGCACGACTTGAAGCTCACAATGTCGCTGATGGGCTTGTGCCTATCCATGTTGGTAATCTCCACAGGTTCTGCCTCGCTGATGGCATTCGCTTCCGTTTGCTGGGACACAATGTGCACGGATAGAACGCGTCGCTCATTACCATCCTTTGCAATGAATTTCTAAACAAGAAAACAAGTTGTGTGTCAGCAGGAATCCTCTTAGTTGTTTTACACTTTCGCTCTACCTTGAAGTAATCCAGAAAATCCTCCTTTGTTATTTGCCGCAGGATGGCCACCTCAGCCTCTTCACGCTCAAAGTGATACGTTTGCATGGCTATTTCACCATAAAACTGGCTAAACTGCTGGAAAATGGTCTTGGGCTTTTCCAGCTTCTTCACAGCCAGAGCCTCCTTGTGCCTTTCGAACTCATCCAGCGGCATATCCTCAATTACTTGCTAAGGGATTTTAGAAATAAATTGAAAAAATATATTATATATTATTTAAAATAAATATTTAAAAATTTATTAATTACCAGATACGTTTGCAAAAAGTTCTCTATGCGATCCTCAACGAACGAGGGATGCTTCGCGGACTGGACAATGATGCGGATCCCATTGGCCCCGTTCACCTTGCGCACTCCACTGAAGACAATGTAGCCGAGCTGCTCCTTGGTGCGCAGGCAGTCGTAGCAGGGCTCGGAGAGCACCTGGGACACCAGATTTACCATTATGTTTGTGTGATCCGTTTGTGCGCCGCACTGCAGATAGAGTTGTGTGCAGGAGCTCTTGTGGAACTCGTTCTCCTTCTCGAATAGATAGCTGTCGCCTATGAATTATAAGTAAATTGAGAATTGCAATAACCTTCTCGAAGTAATAATACATAAAACAGAGTTATTTTTATACCCTTGCAGGGTATTATAATTTCAGTCAGAAGTTTGCAACGCAGTGAAGGAGACGTTTCCGACCCCATAAACCATATATATTCTTGATCAGCATCAACAGGGGAATCTTTCTAGATATGTCAGGAAGAAATCGATTTTTTTGACATTTTTGCAAAATTTTATAAGGGGTTACATCATTAAAATTTTTGATTTTGATAAAAAATTGAATTTTCAAAATTTTTAAATGAAGTATGCAGATTTATTAACTGTAGAAAATCTTGCACAGAACAGTTTTCCGATTTAAAATTAATGCTCTTTTGGCCGAGCTATGATATTTTTAATTAAAAAAAAAAAAATCAAGAAGTTTTTTAATATAAAAAATTAGATTTTATAATACAAAATAATATTTTTCTAAATCAAGGAATCATTTCCGACCCCATAAACCATATATATTCTTGATCAGCATCAACAGGGGAATCTTTCTAGACATGTCCGGAAGAAATCGATTTTTTGGCCATTTTTGCGAAATTTGATAAGGGGTTACATCATAAAAATGAGCAAAAATGGCCAAAAATTTTGATTTCTTAAAATTTTTAATTTGGTATGCAGTTTTTTTAAATTAATAAAAACTAACACAAAACTGCTTTCCGAATCGAAATTAATGCATTTTTTGGCTTAGTTATGATATATTTTATTTGTTACCTGCAAGGGTATACAAACTTTGGCTGGCCAAAGTTAGCTTTCTTTCTTGTTATTATTAAAAGTAAATAAAAGTTAATTTAAAAATATATATAATAAGAAAATAACTCATGTTTAATGAAAGATAACTAAAAACTCACCCGCCAGCAGTTTATACTCCCGCTTCTTCAGCATTTGACGTGCCAGAATGGGAAGTTTGGATGCATTGGTGGCCTCCAGGCGATTATTCACTCGCCCCGCAATATCCGTGGCCTGCTGCTTGGTCACATTGCCAAAAATAAAGCACTCCGTGTGCAGGCGCTGGAAGAACTCCTTGGCAAAGTTCAACACTCGATCGTAGGTGACAACTGCAGAGGGGAAAATCATGAACACAAAAGAATTCCAGAAGCAGTAATAATTCTTAGTGATTTCTTACGTTCCATGGCATCCAAGAGCTCCACATTCGCCCAGGCATTCTCAGTTAACAACAAAGCTAAATAGTAGATGGAATGCTGATATGGTTGCTCAGCCTTAAAGTTTTTCAGTGAACGTACATACTCCTCCTTCAGAATGTCGAATCTCTTCTCATCGATGGAGAAGTCAAAGAGATGATCCAGCAGCTTCTCCAGCAGCACGACCTGCTTGTCACTGAACCCCCGTATGGTGAACTGCAAATGAGGCGGCTTTAGGAGTAATCTCTATACATTGGCAGACACTTACGTCAATGCCGCACGACTTGCCCACCACGCTGAGCTTCAGGCTGGCCAGTTCCGCGTCGTACAAGTACTCGTTGAGCTGATCCTTAAGCAGCATCACCATCATGTGGTTCAGATTGCAGTTGAGGGGATCCAGATAGGCGATTGGATTGGACATGTCAAAGGTCATGCAGGCCTTGGGCTTATTGAACTGATTGTCCTGTTTGTGCCACACCCGCAGAATGGGCGTGTCCAGGATAATCGTGGGGTGCTTGGGTGCATCGCCAGGGACCTCGGCAATGTCAAAGTTCGTGGGTATAAAGCTATTTGGCAGTGCCAGCTTAAGGTTCTCGTTAAGCTCACAGTTCTCCCAACTCTGTTAAGGAAACCATTAAACCATTTTAAAGCTGGAAAAATATAGAAAGAAAGTAAAGAATTGGCTCTCTCACCTGCACCGTTTCCTTGCTCACACGCTCCAAGCCATACTTGGTCTTGTAGTAGGGCTCCGCTTGGTCGCACTCCTGCTCGAAGCTCTGGCTCACCATCACAATGCGGCTTTTCGAGGGCACCAGCTCGTCCAGCAAACTTTTGATCAGATCCGGCCGCCATTCATTGCTTAGATAGGGAGCAATGAGGACCTCCTCCAGGGGGAATATTTGCATGGAGGAAACCGCATGCGTGACCAAGCTTTCCGGCTGTTCCTTCTCCTTAAACCTGAATCTCATTTCGTTCAGCTTTACGCACTCGTCAAAGATCCACTTCTTGGGACCCTCCTGGCGCAGAAGATTCAAATACTGGAATATGATCTTCACAATGTCGTCCACATGCTCCATTCCCTCCTGCGTCAAGTCCACCACAATTTCAAAGAAGCCAAAGCCATTCTGTGTGCTCTGATGGCCGGCCATCAGGCTGCAAAAAGGATAATGGTTAGTTAATAAAGAGTGCATACGGAATATAAGGATAGGGATTATTACTCATTGCACCAGCCCAGTCGCCGCAGCTCTGACAGGATACTGCCCTTGCCTTCGTGCCCAATGAGATGCGTCAAATAGTTGTCCGGCTGCAGAGCCAAAAAGTGGATTAATCTCTCGAACCTCTCGAAAGTTACTCTAAACTTACGCCCGACTTGTAGAACGACGTTAGGTCATCGGTTGTAAAGCTCATCGTCAGCGAACGAATATCCTTAATGGGCACAATTTTCACCTTCTGGCCGTACCGATCCTCGGCGTAAGGATGCCTCGGCCAATCGGGAACCTGGACATTCTTGTTCTCAATTTCGGAGAACTTCTCCAGCACCATGCCCTCGAGTTCGTCCAACGACTCCTTCCCGATGACCGCCAGGCACATGATGTTCGCCGAGTACCATTTCTTGTGGAACTTTAGCAACTCGTCGCGCACATCGATGTCCTTTGACTTGGGTATTTCGGAGAGCGTGGTCTTGTTGCCGCTGCCAAACTTGCTGTAGGGATGCTCCGGCTTGGCCAAATGCCGGCTCACCTGCTTGATGCGCCACAAGTCGCTGGGCAGGTTCTTTTCGTGCTCCGAGTTCACCTTTGCAAATACAGACAGCTTGGAGTTTAGAGCTAAACATTCACAGATCCTTGCTTACCGCATTAATTTCACGTTCGGTGGCACTTGGCGTGAACAGTGGCGCTATAAAGAACTGGGCAAACCGATCCAAGGCTCCGTCCAGCTTATCCGGCGCCACGTGAAAGTGGTACTTGGTCATCAGGGGATAGGTGGCGGCATTGCTGCTTCCACCGCTCTGCGACAGATATGTGGTATAGCCGTTCTCGTGCGGATACTTCTCGGTGCCCAGGAAGAGCATGTGCTCACAGAAATGCGCCAGGCCAGGCAGACTTGTGGGATCAGACATGTGGCTGCAATTGGGAAAGTGGTTATGTGAGGGCAGAGCCAAGGAAAGATCTTCAACTCACCCCACTTGCACGGATAGGGCTGCCGCCGAGACATCTGTGTTGGGATCGCTGATCAGCAGAACCTTTAGGCCATTTTCCAGCTTCAAGCCACGATAATCCCTCGTGTCCTGTTGCGACTTTTCGATGTTGTTTAGCCTGCGGAAACGTTAGCTCATCTCCGTGAGATCACCTCTGACTCATGTAAGCTCAGCATTCTTAGACGTTACCTCAGAATTGGCTCCTGCGTGTGGGGGCTCCGTGTTGCGGGCTTTTGCAAACATCCCTCGGCGACGGTCATTTTGGGTTTGCTCAGCGTACCAATCGATCGACTTGCTACTAAAATGCTGGACCTCACCTCACCACTTGAGCTGTGCGAAATAAGGGCGAAGAATTAGGCGTATCCGGTCAAAAATGCGTTTTCTTTTTCTGCCAACCGTCGGCTGAGAGTCGCTGTTAGGGCAAAAATCGATTTTCTGCACGAAAAATACATTGAGTTTCCGAGTTCCTGGCAAGCGAAGGAACTCCAGTTCCTGAAATTGGGCGGATGATTTTGTGAGTGTAGCGGTTGTGTCCCGCGGTTCAATTTAATCGGTTTCAGCCAAAAATCGATGGAGTTTATATCTATAAATCGTTTCGCAACAAAGCAAAAATCATCTGTTTTGCGGTAGTATGGCTGCACTTTGCTAGAAGAAAAGTACTAAAACAGGCTACATTTCAAAAAATACTAAATTGAAAAATAAAAATCGATGTATCGCCCTACCATCGATTGAATCGATTATTATTATATCGATTACAGCTCTAGCGCGTAGAACAATTGCGGGCTGTAACTGCATTTTATTATTTTATTTTATTGATAGTGCGCTGCGTAAGACAAACATTTGTTAATCCGCCGCACACCGCAGCAGCAGCCAGAAAGCAGCAATGAAAACTCTCCTAAAACCGTGAAACAGCCAGTGCGAACCAGAAACTGTGTCGCCATCGCCTGTGTGTGTGTGGGTGCAAAAATAAATGCAAATTGTTGTAAAAATGCCGTGCTTTGGTGTGCGTGTTGATAAGTGCAATACGCAAAAGTAAGAACATTGAGGCATAAATTTCGTATAATTCGCAGCAGCGGAAGCTCCCCGAGGTACGTGCGAAAGATATGTACATGTACATATATCTGCTTCAATTCGACCAGCAATCAAATTAAGTTCTAATCAAATTGTTTACCAACTAAAAGCACAAAGGTGTGTGTGTGTGTGTGTGGGTGTTTGTGTGTGCCGAAAGTGCAAGTGCTGGGCTGCTGGGCCTGGGCTTCAATCATCCGTTTTTTATTATTTTTTTCCTGCGATGTGGACAAAGTTTGCCGGGGAGAGGGAGAGCCAGAAGTGGGGGAACTCCAAGATCCCCACTTAGAATGCCTGTGTGTGTGTGTGTGTGTGTGTGTGTTTGGTAACGGTGCTTGTGACCGTTTTCGCAATGGCAAGAGAAAATCAATAAAAGCTGGCAAAAATTGAAAAAAGTAGACATACGACAAAAGGCGAATAAGAAGACTCAAGATTCTCCCCAGACTCGAAAGATTCCCATGTCGCATCTCTGCTAATTATGCTAATATGCTGGCGTGCTCTACAAATGCCCCGCCGAAACCGGAATTACTTGGCAAGTTCGCACTTGTTTGGCATGAGAGATGGCTCACTTAGGTCCTTGGATCTAAAAATAAATATAATAAGGTTTAAATTCACGATGAATTGCTATGACAGACCTTTAAAAACAGTTGGTTAATTTTACCCATTTTGTAGCATACTTTGGGGCACAATATTAATGGATTTTTAAACCATATCCTTTCCTGTGGCAATCCTTAAAATTTTTGTCTTTTTTTTTAATTTAAATATTACAATAAAAAATATAAAAAAAACGTTGAATCTTGTTTATAAAATAAATATAAAAAACGGATGATCAGTTGTATTAAAACCAGTAGAAAATTGTAACAATCTTATGATTTGCTAATGTCTTATTTAAAATATATTTTTATTTTCCCCACTATCATCTTTTCAATATCAAAAACTTAAGTTTCCTCATTAATTGCTATATTGATATGTGATAATTAAATGCTCCCTAAACAAAGAACATCGAATGAATTTGTGAGGTCAATGTCCTTTGATGTGCGTAGCTGAAATACCACAACCCCCATGATTTTAATAATCCTGCCGAATATATCATGATCATCCAAGCGGCGGCCAACCGCTCGCAGAGTGCCTTTCTCAATTGTTTTGTTATTGTTTTGGATTTAAAGAAGTTCCCAAAATAGACTGCAAGCTTGCCGAGCAGATCGGACAATGGATTCGCATGCACGCAGGAATAAGCTCTGATTGCTTGTTGTTGTGGGCCTTTGGATTGATGGCAGATATTTTTAGTGCAGTCCCCCAATTAAGTTCAATTAGAGAGAGAGACAGCCAAGCGAACTTATCACTCGACTTCCTGCGTAGCAAGTGGAACACACACACAGAGAGAGGGGTCAATGAATGGCGGCGACAAGTGCGAGTGGGCCCAATAGATTTCTTAGGATAACGATACCTCCTTATTTTCCATTATCTTATGGCTCTGGAACTTGAGTTTCTTGATAAAAGCTCTTGAGTTGTATTGTGATAAAGTTAATTTGAAGAAACTGAAATGTACATAAAACAGAAATCTACAGACTGTATGTATTTTGATTCTTCTGTGTTTACCCTAGAGTCTAGACTATTAAGTCAACACCCATAAATAACACACAGTTGATACATTTTATAAAAAAGTTTAGGAAAATTATAAAAATTATAATAAAGCGAGCTATTATACACAGCTAAAATGTGTTTAATTTTGAATTAAAAAAAATTGTTTCTACTTTTCAGAATTCAAGCAAAACCTAAGCCCGAAAATGGATAACGAGCAGCCGCATCAGGAGTTGGTCAAGTGCGTCCTAGTGGGTGACACGGCGGTGGGCAAGACACGACTGATCTGTGCACGGGCCTGCAACAAGCATGTTTCGCTGTCGCAGCTACTCTCCACACACGTGCCGACCGTGTGGGCAATCGATCAGTATCGCATATACAAAGATGTAAGTTGCCGCACTTGGTTCTGGCCAAGTCATCCCATAAAACCCCTACCTTTCTCTCATCTTGAAAGGTACTTGAGCGGTCTTGGGAGGTGGTGGATGGGGTAAATGTCTCACTTCGTTTATGGGACACATTCGGGGACCACGACAAGGACCGTCGCTTTGCCTACGGCAGGTTTGTAATCCTCTTAAGTGGAATCTAAGTTGTAAGGAGAAGCTAATGTTCAACTTATGGTAACAGATCCGATGTGGTGCTGCTGTGCTTTTCCATTGCCAGTCCGATTTCCCTGCGCAACTGCAAAATGATGTGGTATCCGGAAATTCGCCGCTTTTGTCCGGATGTGCCTGTCATCCTAGTTGGCTGCAAGAACGACCTGCGCTATATGTATCGCGATGAGAATTATCTGTCGTATTTTGGCGAGAAGGGAACCTTTGTTCGGTGCGTAAAGAGCTTACAGGTTTCAGCCGGTTTTCAATGCCATTTCTTTGTTATGTATTTTTGGGTAAAAAACTATTTTTAGCGTTTGAGAAAATCAGCTTGTAAGCGATTTCTGTGATTCAAATTAAAATGAGTAAACAGTTTTATATAGTTAGTTAGTTAAAAAACTTTAACAAGTATTAATAAACTAAATTATATATCATAACTTACCCATTTTTATCAATTTCACAGAGCCGCCCTGAAGAGCGACCTGGTTATGCCCGACGAGGCGCGGGCCGTGGCCAAGGAGCTGGGCGTGGCCTACTACGAAACGAGCGTCTTTACCTATTTCGGTGTAAACGAAGTATTCGAGAATGCTATACGATCGGCGTTGATTGCCCGGCGACAGCAGCGCTTCTGGATGACGAACCTGAAGAAGGTGCAGAAACCGCTGCTGCAGGCACCATTCCGGCCACCGAAGCCGCCACCACCAGAGGTCACCGTTATGGTGGGCCACTACCGGCAGGACATCTACAATATGTTCCTTTCGCAAGCCTACACCGATCTCGTGCTGGTCGCTGGCGCCGGCACCAAATTCGCTGTACATAGATTCATGCTGGCTGCCGCCTCCAGCATCTTCCAGCGCCTTTTAAGCACAGAGCTAAGCGACATGGGCGGTCGGAGCAGCAGCGAATCGAGCATGGTCAGTTCCACGTTCGGAGAGGCCACCATAGCGGATTTCAACGACGACACCGAGTCCCTCATCCGCTACGAATCACGCACACAACGGTAGGTCATAGCCTAGCGCTCCTGATCTTGCCCACCTTAATGCCGACTTTCTTAGCATGTGGGAGCACTTGAAGCGTCGCTCCAGCTATCAGGCCCTGCCCCTGATGGAGTCCAAGCGGTCCAACGATTTGTACAGGGAGCTGCATCATCCGGTGCTGCAAAGCATCCGGCTGGTGCATGTGGAGAATCAGCGCGGTGTCAACGGACTGCAGACCATTGTCACCCTGAGCAAGCTCATCTCGCCGCAGGCATTGCACCAGTGCCTGAGATTTATATACACCGGCACCATTGACAAGGATTGCAACAATCTGCAGGTGATTTTTGGAGACAAAAGCCTCTTCAATTTATAGTATTTAAATCTTAGTTATTACAGGAAATTAGAGAGGCTGCCGATCTTTTAGAGCTGCCGCAATTGACTCAGCTATTGGCCAGGCCACAAACCATCATGGATAGCTGCTCCAGTGATGAGCCCAATCCGCACATTTGTCTTGTACGCTAAGAAAGCTTTTTTTTTACAAATAATTTACAGATTTATTAAAGGTTTCCCCATTGCAGCGCATCAAGGAAAGCATGGAGCGACATTGCATTGGCGACGGTTGCTTTAGCGATGTAACCTTTGAGTTGGACGATGGTCTAATGAAGGTAAGGTCCTTCGGAAAACTAAGTAAAAATGAAATTGATAGCTTCAAATCAATTACAGGCACACAGGGCGGTGCTGGTGGGTCGTTGTGATGTCATGCGAGCCATGTTGCTGGGCGATTTTCGGGAGGCGCATTCCAATGTGGTAAGACAACACAACATTTAACCCTAGACGGTCATGCTTATTTTTCCTACGTTAAGGTTATGCTTCGTCGAATCGACGACGCCAATTTTAAAATAAGTATAAATGTTAAAAAACAAACAAATATTGTAAAAAAATTTTTTACAGCGTTTAATTCATCATTTTAACTGTTCAAAATTAGAAATAATAATTCATTCTCATATTAAGAATATACTTAAAAACTAAAAATAAAAAACGACCTTTTTTTCATTTTTCGATCTTTTGTGATTTTGCGTCGTCGAATCGACGAAGCATGACCGTCTAGGGTTAAAGAACTTTGTGTTAAATTTTGTATTGGAATCCCTTAACCTTTAATCCCTTTTTAGATCGTATTCCCTGGCGTTACAATCTACACATTCCACAAGCTGCTGTGTTACCTTTACACTGACCAGATTCCGCCAATATCGGCCATCAAGTGCCTGAATCTGCTGGAGCTGGCCAATCGCCTCTGCCTGCCGCGTCTCCTCAATCTGGTGGAGTGTCGCGTTATCGAAGATCTCACATTAATTTCCCAGAACGAAACCAATGAAACGGTGGATCACTGTCTAAAGCTGCTGGAGCCAGTAAAGGTAAGGGGAAACTATCTATTCCCTGGTGATATATATATGATATATATATATCTTGTTTGCAGCTGCACAACGCACATCAGTTGGCCGAGTGGTGCATGTCGTACCTGTGCGTCAATTACAACCTTATTTGTAAGTTCTCACTCAAGGGCCTTAAGGCTCTGCATCAGGATAATCAGGAGTATTTGCGCGAACATCGCTGGCCGCCGGTGTGGTATTTGAAGGACTATGACTACTATCAGCGATGTCTGAACGAGCTGAACAAGGAGCTAAAGCTGAAGAGCTCGCGACGAGAGTCGCCGAGTGATGACGAGGGATGCCTGTGCTTTACAGGAGGTAAGTCTAGAGTTTCTCTTGTAGTTAGTAGATGCTCCACATCCCACCAGCACACACACAAACACACTTGACATCCCAAAACAGCTTAGGTTTTAGTTTCTTCTCTAAAAGGATGTATGTATATATGCAGGATCTGGAATAAATCCCAACTGAGGGAGCGGTTTGTACACGTAGCTAGGTGTCTCGTCTCTTTATGGTTGTTTTCCTTTCCTCCTTTTTTGATTTCCCTTTTCCTCATTTACAACTCTACAACTCCACCATCATCATAATATTAATGTCCGAAATTGGGTCAAAGTATTCTCTTGCTGGCTGTTAGGCAAATCGAAGCGCAGCCATGGAGACGGCGGGAATGGAACCGTGGAGAACAGCAATGCGGATAATCAAATCTTCAATAGTGCCGGCAATTCGATCAATCACATTGATTTGGAGGCGGATATGGACCTGAATCTCTGACACCCAGCCCTCGGGCAAGGAAGGTGCGTTTGCTATACTGGAAACTATAAATATTTATTTATTTTTCTCACTCAGATCACTGCGCTTCATTGTGATCCTGCCGGTCCTGATCTGTTTCATTTGCACGATTTTAAGTATCCTGATACTTTTCCAAATTCACACATAACAAACCTCAAGGATTCACCGAGGGGCTTCTCACATTACGCATTATCCAGTGGAGCGCAAATTTGCCTTAGTGATTAACTAAATACACACAAGTCCAACATAGAACAAGGGGAGTACACGTTCTGCAGTGCTTCGGATTTCTTATATTTATACGCCTGAAATATATGCATAATGCAAGATGCACAGAGCACGGCGCTCGTCGCTGTATTGCCTTACGAGATGATATACCGGTGTGCACACCCACCCATCTTCGGAGGTGTGCACATCCCTATGTCTGTACCTTTACCTAAAAACATGTATGTAATGTATATTTTTGAATTCCTACTTACTTGGAAACATTTGTCTAGCCATAGCTATAAGCGAGTACTTTAACAATAAGGACGCATTTTGTACAGAATGATAGAATAAAGCAATTACAAACAAAACGAAAGTAAATGTAATCATTTAAGGGGGTCTTCTCATTCAAAAGCCGTTTTTTTTGACCCTTTTTAAAAAAATTCTTACTTGAAAACGCAAAGAATAATTGAAAACTTTTTTTGTTTATTGTATTCAAAAATGTTCAAAGTAACTAAAAAAGTAGTTTTTGCTTCGATACGAGGGTTGTTCAAAGAGTAATGAGACTTCAAACTTGGTGGTAGAAAAAAGGTGTCGTCCTGGCGGCCACGATTCAGGGTCTCCAGAGCGTCCGAAATGAAAAATAAGAACGGGGTTATAATCAGAATAGATGTCATTTTCGGGTGACGGAACAGATTTTTTTTTAAATTTTTTTAAACAAAATGGCGGCCATTCAAAAAAAAAAAATTCGATTTCGGGCTTTTTTTTTTGTAGTTTAGTGTAAAAAAAAATAGAAAAAAAAATTAAAAAAAAAAAATCTGTTCCGTCAGCCGAAAATGGTGACAATTCTGCGTCGATTCCAATTTGTTTCATGAAAATCGGTTCAGTTGAACTGGAGATATCATGGCCGCCAGTTCGAAAAACGTGGTTTCGAGATAAACGCGTTTGAAGTTTGAAAAAAGCTCATTTTGCAAAGACCTTGCTTCACAAAAAAGGCTGTATCTTCTAAAGTATTTCGAATTTCTAAAAATCCTTTTGGGGATATATACACAACATCCCAAGCTATAAATAAATGCAAAAAAAAAATCGAAAAAAAAAGTTGCCCAATGAGAAGACCCCCTTAAAAGTGTACAATAACTATATTTTATAAAAAAAAAACACAAACACATTCAATTTGTATAAAAAGAAAACAAATTTAAGCACACATCTCAAAGCTCTTGGGCTGTTTTCAAGGTCCTGACGCTCGACTGCGACATAGTTCCATCCTCAACCTCGAGTTCCTGCAGCATGGCAATCACCTCCTCGTCCGTGATCACTACCTCGGGCCTGTCATTGTTATTGATAAACGCTATGGGACTGGGAGAAGCTGGCTTCGCCGTTTCACCGCACAATTCACGCAGTTCCCTTTCAAGCTGGTCTTCATCTTGGCTCACACCTTCCACCACAGAACTGTTGGACATGACGTCCTGTACTTCCCTGTGCTGATCCAATGATTCGCGCACATCGGCCAGAACCTCATCCACATTGTCGTACTTGAGGCCAGAATCCGAGAGCACTTTTTTCAAAGTATTCGAGCCGATCTTATAGGCATCCAGCACAACGCCACTGTTCTGGGCCTCGTCCACGCTGGACAGCAGGGATTCAATGTTGTGCAGGGCGAGGCTGCGGCGCTCTAAAAGAAGGAATGTTTTATGGAATATCCCAAACTTGGGCAGCTGCTTGTACTTGCCATGATTCTTTTCCAGGAGATGCCGCTTTCGGAGATAAGTTTTGGCCATTTGTCGCTTGTTTTCCTTCAAATACTGGCGCGCCTTATTGTCGTTGAGCTTGATATCCTCCTCCAAGCTCTCCAATTGCTTCAGTAACTGGGCTTGGGTATTCTGCAGGTTGTGGACAGCATGATCCTCTTGACTGATGTTGAGATCCTCGCCTTGTTTTTCTACAAGGGAAATTTGCAATTAATATACATAAATTCTCTTTGAAACTTTTCTAACAAAACTTACTGGGTATTTTCACCAAGTGAATTTGACTTAATCCTTTTTCATATTTAAATTCCAGACCAACGATTTGACGAACATTTAAGGAGATCAGGCACACACAGTAGTCTTTGTCGGATTGAATCCGAATCTGTTGCGACTTGCAAAGGGATTTGAAGGCATCGAAATGCAGGAGTTTTCCACTATTCTCAGGAAGGACTTTTTCGGTTATAAGGTCGCAAGTGCTCTGTCGGGGAGTCGGGAGTATAAAACATAAACTGGTTATAAACCTAATCATATTACCTTCAAGACATCCAGGTGAATCCATTCGACAGTGGCTGCCGCCTCCAGGTCCTCGGCTACCACACTGTGCTTAATCTTCGACCAGCTCCAGGATAGGGGGCGTTTCACAAGGCTGTTCACCAGCCAGCCGCTCCAGGAATTCGCCGGATCGTGCTCGAACTCTGTGCGAGATCGGATCAGTTTCCGTTGCTGCATCTCCGTTATAACCGTGTCCAGGCAGGCGGGCAGTTGCTCTCCCCGCATGAACTGCAGCTGCAGATCCCGGAGGCAGAAGACCGGTCTGCCGCAGAACTTGAGGTAGTCGGCGATGAGTTCCTTCCAGAACTTCATCTTGGCGTCATAGTCATCAGTGCTTAGCTGGCGCGATCGGAACATGGCGAACTGCACTTGCATGACGGCGTTGTCCTTCCAGCAAGGTGGAAGCCTAAATTCGCCATTTCCCGGGATGCCGTTTGCGAGGCTCATCCTTAAAAGTTGGGTCTTTTCCCGAATCCTACAAATTGCGCGTCTTTGATTGCTTCTTTTTTTGTTGTTTTTCGATCAGCTGGGGGCAGTGTTGAAAAGGTCTGAAAAATTTCCCCAGCTTGTAAACAAAATTCGAATTTGTCTGTTATTTTTATACAAAAAAAAGAAAGCTCTACAAAAATAAATTTAATTTATATATTTTTTTCTTTAAATTTCTAAAAGTTTCTAAAAGACAACTATAGCACCTTATTTTTAACTAAATATTCAACAAGTGGTTGTTTATGTAAATGTTAATTTTTAAAACAAAATAAATTTTGTATTCATTTTAAATATTTTTAGGAATTTTATGGGCACTTCTTAAGCTTTAAGAACTCCATGAATAATTAATAAATTAAAACATTTCCTCTTTTCCTGTGAGCTCTTTTCCAGCACTGCCGATAACTTGGATATCGATTCGATTTCTCCCATCCCTAATCAGCTGTCCCAAATTCAGGCTACTTCGATTAACAACTTCTGGCGAAAATTTTGTTTTGAAGTTTTTGTTGAGTGTGCGTGTAATTGGATTCGTTTCGCCCCGGCTTGCCATTGGGAATTGCCAACATTCCATAGGACTCCGGGCATGCATGGAGCAAGGAGCTAACTTGGCCGCGCAAGGATTCCCGCAGCATCGATGAGAGCAGAGCACCAGCAGCAGCATCAGCCCCAGACGCACACCTCGGCCCCCTGAGTCACGTTCTTGGCCTTCGTTTCGCCACGGCTCACCAACCGCCAGCCGGAGTTCCGCTCTCTCCGCGATAAGATCTCTGCGTCAAAGCCTACCCGCTGCCGCCACTCTGCTCCGCTTTCCCCGGCAGATTCTTGATTGCCGCAGAGCTCAACGTGCGTGTGACTCTTTGGATTCTCCATTGTTCTGCGGTGGAGTGACTGCATCTTGCAAATCATCATGATGGGGGATGACGATCGGATCAGCCTGCGCAATCAGTTGGCGAGGGGTAAGTGGAGATTTCTTGGAGCTTCTGTAATACAGAGAATCTCTCGAAGAGTTCCATAGGTTCCAGGCTTTTGTTCCAATTTGTTTGTTTATTGTGCAGATAGTTGAAGTCATTGATTACTTGCAGTTTTTGATTGTTTATTAATTATTTAATGGTGATTTGAAGATAATGAAAGGTCGGAGAGGTCTTCAAAGATATTTTGAAATAGATTTATTTTTATGCACCCCTAGTTTGAATATTAAATTCATCAAAGATATAGTACTATATGGTAGTAAATATTCTCTTTAAGTTTCACATTTTTAACTAAACTTTAGGTACGTTTGATTAATTTTGTTTATATATTCTATTTGTGAATCGAAATAAATGTTTCTTTGTATAAATTAAATATTTCAAAAAATTAAAAAAAGAAAACCTAAAAAGCTCTCTGAACTTTATTTAATTTTTTTTTAATATTCAAACTAAATGGTTCGACAGAATTTAATTCAGAAAGAGTATTCTTTTGTAAACCCCATTTAATAAAAGAATAAAATTGACACTATGACTGTCAATGAACGGAATTCGCTTGAACCAACCCGAAAATTGCCTATTCAGCAAATATGCGATTATAATTGCCTCATACTTTATTATGATTGTGATCTACATACTCGAAATCATGAATGATACCCTACTTAAGCCGAATCGACTTATTTTATGCTGTGTGTGATAAGATTTCAATGAATAATAAACACAAACAGCTCACCAATAATCAGTAATTCTCTCGATCTCAGCTCTCTGATTTTTGGAGAGGTTTTTGGAATTTGCACAGGCCATTTCTAATCGTTATCTGAACCGCCTCCACTTCAGACTTAGCACGCCCTCTGTGCCTGGAGAGAGATACAGTGCGAGTGGGGAGAGCGTGGAGGCGACGATGGTCACAGTCCGGACTATATGCAGAAGCTAGGAATTTTTCCAAGAGCACCCAGAGCAATATGCAAAAGCAGACGGACGTAAGAGCCGCCGCCAAACCACAGACGTCGTAGGGTTCACAGTGGGTCGACGCTGCTGTGACAGTGTTTTTTAATTGTGTTTTCGTAATGATTAAGTTCGGTTCGACGCTGGCCGCTCATTAATACGACTGACTCTATATGTGTGCCTGGCCTGTCTGGATGTATGTTAAGAGCTTATACATATGCGAAAGCCGCAACGCAGCCGCCGCTGTCGCTGTCGCTGTCGATGCCGCTGCGACAGTAAAATTTCATTCAAACGCGTTTCACGTCTGTTTTCGAACGGTCAACAAACGGATGGGATCGGATCGCGCGATCGCCAGTCGCCATCGCAGCTCACAATAGCGATTTAGAAACCTATGAACTAAGCAAACAGACCGCCAATGGTCCAGCAGCTCCACCCGCCTGTGATAAGTGCCCGTCTCCAAACTCTCGCAGTTAGTAGTTCCCTTTTCGTGAAAAAAAATAAAGAGAAACACATAAAGGCCAGAAAATGAAAGTCCCCACGCGCAGCAACTCGAAATATTCATTCAATTTGAAAATATTCAAATTGCATAACGATAAGAAAACGACAACTAGCACCAGCGCCAGCACCAGTCCACCAACCTCACCTGTGATCTCAGCGAAACGGAACTCATGGCGCGCTTCGTGGCGTTCGGCTTTGGGCAGCGGTTCCAAGTCCAGCAAAACCATCCAACAGACCCCTTCCTACGTTGAGCCCGATCCGAATGACGAGCTCGAGCGAAGCAGTTGCCACAGTTCATGCTCCTCCTTGTTTCCCGCCATACAGATTCCGCAAGGCGATGAGCTCATGTGTAAGTCTTGTCTTACAGGAAAATCGGAGGTTTTTGCAAGGATTTTTGATGTGTTTTAAGAGGTTTATTAATTCAAAAAAATATATATAATGTTGAGCTTTGCTAATATTTGCAAAGTTTTGAAATTTCTGTTGCTTAAAAGGTATATATATTTCGTATATAACTAATACAAACAGTTTAAAAAGGCTTAAAACTGTTAAAAGAAATAATCAAGAATGTACGTAACTTTTATTTTAGGGTTTTTAAGAGTTAAAAACACAAAGTTGAGTCGAGAAATCTTTAAAATATACTTTCAAAGCGTAGGGTTTAACATATTTTTTTACTAAAATTCTGGGTTTAGCATTAGCTTGTTAAGGACATTCACTAAAGGGAAGCTGATTACATATCTGGGGCTAAGGATAGCTATGTTATTTCTAATGAAACAGATTATAAGATTAAATAAATAACGAAAATAATAAGTATTCCCAAACCTAAGCAGTCTTAAAAACAAAATTGAGTTAGCAAAAAACAAAAATTTCCGTTCTTAAAAGAATAAATAAGTACATAATAATCCCAAAATGAGAATCACCGGCGTTTTTTCTGGTTTCAAGCATAAAATCCGTCAAAGATTAAGTGTGAAATGTGTGTACAAAAATAGAGTGCAAACGAAGTGAGGATGTTTGATTAGATATACCCACATTGAGGCATACCAGGGGACCTCGGGAAATGTTAATCGACATGTGAAGATCGAGGTTGCTCTTAGCGGCAACATACAAGTGTTGTTAGTAATGGCGGTGAAGTAGTGCTCACCGAATGGTCAATTCCCTGGTCAAATCGGGCTATTCCAAAAGGCGATAAGCGACGCGCCTAGGAGGGCAGATAAGAAAGGTGTGTTCACCCCACTCACCTGCGCACATGCGTTGGATCCCCGATACTATTTGATTCGGTTCCCCATTTCGCCAGTGTTCAGCTGTTTACGGCTAATATGTTATCCGGCAGCCAGTCAGAGTCAGTTAAAGGCATCGACGTGTCGCGCTTGGTTGTTGTGGCGGCAGCGGTGTCCCCGTAAAATGTTTCCGGTTTAGGCAATCTACATACACAGTCAACCGAGTGCTCGTAATGAGCTCCAGGCAATAGGCACATTCACAGCAACATTCGAAAGCTCCCGGAGCTGTGAACTACACCTAAAAAATAAATACGCATCGCGGCGAGTGATTACATCGTGTGTGTTTTGTGCAGCACTAGCGGATTCTATACTCGAACGGAATAAAACCAGCTCGTAGTTTCCAGCTCTTCACCTCTGCACCTCCCCAGAGTTACATCATGCCGGAGGCGTTGCATTTTACATCGATCTTTGATCTCATAATCAAGAGCGGTGCGTTCACAGTTCACACTCAGTTTAAGGGAAACTTTTCGAAAGAAACAAATATTTTTATGGGTGTAAAGGTGATCTTACAATAAGTATCAACTGAAACAAGAAAGGAGACGAAAATTGTATACCCTTGCAGTTTTGCTTTAGGATCATGCCATCAAATCAAAAATCAATCATAACTAAGCAAATACAACCCTTTCAGTTGAAATTCAAGTCTTATCTAACACAACCACAAATTACAACCATAATTCAGAAAATGCAATTGCTACAGCTTGTTGTTTGCCTTGTAAGCAGCAAAATGTTTGCAAATGGTAGACATTTAATGCAAGAAGTTTGTTATTCACACTCCCTAGTTTCTCTTAGCCAACATCCACTGTATATGATAAACCGATAATGTGAAGTACACGCGATACAACAAACCTTTGGCATACTATATCGTATACCTGTATTTGTGACACAGTTTGGCGCACCGATTGGCCGATTCGATCTTGACACCGTGAACATGAACATGAACCGCTTTCAAACATTTATTTAGCAGCGTTCGATTTCTTTACTTTGCTCTTGTAATGTTTGGAAACTCGTCTGTCTGTGACGAAAGTTGCCCCGGATGGAGCAGGCATGGCCCAGCTTAAAAAATATAAAAAAAAAACCTATCAAAATCTGACAGTTTTATTAGTTTCATTAACAAAATTGATCTGTTTACTTCGGTTTGGTTTTGGGGAAGATGTTTGGCCCAAAACAATGTATTCGTTATATCTCTGATTGCCTCCCCATCAAAGGTGTGCACAGGTGTGTCATTTTGTTAGGTTGATTTAGAGCCAATGTTGAGCTATAATGCTGCTCTATTTGCAAGAAATTTTTTCTACCTAATTTTATGTTTATTTAATGGAAAATCTTGTGCTCTTTCAGCAATGCCATGGTTTGGCATGGACATTGGCGGAACCCTCACAAAGCTGGTGTACTTCGAGCCCAAGGATATAACGCCCGATGAGCAGGATCGCGAGGCGGGCATTCTGCGGAATATACGGCGTTACTTGACCAAAAACTCGGCATATGGCAAAACCGGACACCGAGATACACACCTACAGGTGAGAGATAGTGATCATGATGACCCGAAAGCAGCTATAGAAATGTGGAATGTGGTGGCTGTGCGATTTTGTAACAAAGCACGCTCTGTGACGCGGGGCCATTAGCATCTCGGCGGGCATTATCATCTAAAATATTATCAATCCCAGGCAGCAGGCGCGAGTCGCGATATTTTGTGCCTCATCCTCTAGTCAGTCAACAAGTCAGGTCGGAGAGGGTCGTCTGCTGATTCCACAATGTTCAAGTGACCTTCGAGAGCACGGAGAGAAATTGAGATAGGCTGTGCTCGATTCCATTCATAAATAGACATGATCTTGGCCAGCTTGACTGTCCACTCTGTAAACTTGACTAAAGCTAAACAAAATGGAATTTCGTGAATTTTACCACCGTGTACATAACGCTTATCTCAAAAAAAAAAAAAGATTCCTGTGTTTACTTTTCAAGCCAAGTGATTCACCTGAAAATTATTCGTGAAATGTTTAAATAGTGTATCACGGATGCTCAGAAATAGGTCATTCGGTTTTATTTTTAACAAAAAACAAAAAACCATAATGAAAGATGTTTACTAGTGAAGTAAGTGTTGTTTCCTCTTTGTAAAAGGTAAACCTAGCTATTTGTTCATATAATTCCCTTGAATACTTTTATTTTAATTGTCTAATTAAACAGCCAGGGGTTGATGCCCCGCACAGAGTTAGGTATTATTTAATTTCACACTTTTCTGGCTAACTAAGTACGTCGGTTTACACAGAGAACGAGGGCTTCTACCTAGACTTTGGATACTGGAAATAATATAATGTATAATATATAAGCTTTTACCTTAGGAACACTTTAAGTGACGTGAACATTGGATTTTGTATTTGCGTTTTAGGTTTCTTTTTTGTTGTTTTTTATGTTACTTTTGCAAGTAAATTTCCATATGGCAATAGGAATGATATAATCCAGGGAAAACTAAAAGTTGCACTTGGAAATGAACTTGGAATATTAAAAGCTAAGAAAAGAAGGACAGCTTTTGTTCCGACTAGATCGGCTGGGCTGTTGATGTTGATTAAAAATATACATAATTTATAGGGTCCTTGAAGTCCTTGAAAACTTTTTACTGAAACTGAAACTATAAAACCCTTCAAGGGTATAAAAAATCAGCTTTTAACTTGTAATATACAATATAAATTTTTCTTTTTAAGAATAAAAAGAATATATACTCAATCTTCCATTAATTTCTTCCCTTTCCCAAGATGGACAACGTTGAGATCCGCAAGCGACGAGGCTCGCTGCATTTCATTCGCTTTCAGACCACCGACATGGGCAACTTCCTGTCGCTGGCCAAGCAAAAGGGCATGGCCGAGCTAGTGACCACGGTTTGTGCAACCGGCGGTGGGGCCTTTAAGTTCGAGCAGGATTTCCGCGATCAAGTCAACATGAAACTGGCCAAATTCGATGAGCTAGATACGCTAATCAAGGGCATACTCTTTGCTGACCTGCACAATTGCACCGAGTGCTACTACTACGAAAATGCACGCGATATTCTGTAAGTGCTAGGAGAGTCTATGAGAGTCTTGTCTAAGCATTAGTTTTCGTTGCCAGGAAAAGCGAGAAGCGTCAGTTTAATTTCTCGCAACCTTTTCCCTTCATTTTGGTGAATGTGGGATCCGGAGTCTCCATTCTGGCTGTCTACGGACCCGACAACTACAAGCGCATTTCGGGCACAAGGTAAGTGGGGGGATCTCTTGCTCCTTTTTCCCTTTTTAATTACCTTTAAATTGGATGTTTAGCTTGGGCGGCGGTACATTCCTGGGACTATGTTGTCTACTTACCGGCTGCACAACCTTCGAAGAGGCTATCCAGCTGGCCACCAGGGGTGACAATAGAAAGGTGGACAAGTTGGTTAAGGATATTTATGGCGGCGACTACAACCGCTTCGGTTTGCCAGGGGATTTGGTGGCATCAAGGTAGGAAAGCTAGCTTTAAAATTCAAAAATAAAAATAAATTTATTACGTATACGTCTCATTTTTAGTTTTGGCCAAATGCACATCAATGACAAACGTGGCTCAGTGTCACGTGAAGATCTGGCCAATGCCACTCTGGTCACCATAACAAACAATATAGGCTCCATAGCCAGGATGTGTGCGCTGAATGAGAAGATCGATAGGGTAAGCTTCCACCTGGCTTCACATCACTCTCTTTTTTTTTAATTAATCATTTCGCTATCCCCCTAGGTCGTCTTTGTGGGCAACTTCCTGCGCGTTAATCCCATTTCCATGAAGCTGCTGGCCTACGCCATGGAGTTCTGGTCAAATGGCACAATGAAGGGTCTGTTTCTGGAGCACGAAGGTTACTTTGGTGCCCTGGGCTGCCTGTTGCAGTTTAATGGTGAGCTGGCTGCCGCCCTGCAAGACCCAGCGGCGGATGATGGCGAGGGGGGTGTGCGTCCGAATGACACGACGACACCTGAGCCGCCACTGGACAGCAAACACTCCACTAGATAGTCGCTGTAACCGTCACATGTCTCCCCGCATGTACAGTAGACCTAAGATCTATGATCTAATGATCCTTTGCAGTTCATCTCTCCGGTATTTATCGTACTCCTCTTTCTCGGCTTTAACTGTTAACCCATGAGAACGCACAAATTTGTAAATGCATGAAGTAATCACTGTATGGATAAAGAGAAGAGTGCCTGGTGTGTCCTACGTTCGTGTAGTGTTTAGTTGATTAGCTAGCGGCAAAAGTATTACAAATACTTGACTATATAAAAACCGCACAAGAACAGCTCTAACGAAACGCGCATAATATATTCATGCATATTACGTATAAGTTTCTGTTTAAGTGGATGTGTGTTTTAAAGTTTCATTTTCTTAGCTCATAAGTTTGTGGTCATATGTTATGATATAGGATCCAATTTGTCGGCAGGTCAATAAAAAAAACTTGTTTAAAACAAAGCATACGATTCTTTTCAATGTTATTTCGGTTTCTGGATGAGTCCTTTCTCAATCAAATGTCTAAAATCAAAAGCAAAGTTAGTAGAAATAATAATAAGTGCCAAAAGCTTGGCCATTCTTAATCTAGATTAAAAAAAAACTTGTTTAAAACAAAGTTTACGATTCTTTTCAATGTTATTCCGCTTTCTGGCTGAGTCCTTTCTCAATCAAATGTCTAAAATCAAAAGAAAAATTATTAAAAATAAAGATGAGTGCCAATCGACCAATCTTAATCTAAATTATATTTCTTATTGTTTCAACTTTTAGTTTAGAATTAACCTTAGGTTTTAGAACGCAAAAAACTCAACACCGTCGTCGCATTCCCTCCGACGCTTGGGGCATCGAGCTCCCAATGTGGCTGTAATCCCTGCGAATGCCACAGCTGGCCTTGAAGTCGAACACTCGCAGATTGTGGTCGGTGGCCACGAACATGTATTGGCTATCACAGGATAAACTATAGACGGGCGAGAAGCCATTGTGCTGGCGTGTCCGCCCCGGGAAGTACAGCTGTACATATTTTGGCATTCTTATATCGTAGAGATTGACCCGGGCGTGGCGACAGCTGCCCACCAGCACCGCGTACAGTCCATCGTACTCCAGGCAGTAGAAGGACGAGTCGAAGGGATCCTCCCAGATGGCCACATCGCGATCTATGCGACGGTCAAACATGCGAAAGGAGGTGTCGAAATTGGCTGTGAACAGCACCTGGTCGTCCTTCATTTTTAGGTCGTAAATGGACTTCGAAGCCGAGTTAAGGATCAGCTCCTCGCCACTGTGGAGTAGAGGAAATTAGACCCTGCTCCAGAGATGCTAGACTAAATGTTACCTTTCCACGTGTATGGCCCTGAGGGCCTGACCATCGTTGTCTGTATAGAGACCACCGTATAGCCACTGGCCATCCGGGCTCAGTTGCAGGGACTTGAAGGCGTGCGGCAGCTTCGTTACCATATCAAAGTGCGTCAATCCAAACTCCTGGGACCGCTGCCACAGCTTGGAGCAGTGGTCGGTGCTCGTTGCATACAGATCCTGGACAAAGTCCACGCAAAACAGATACTCGTTGGCCGGATGCATGCGCTGCTCCGTGATGCCCTCCGGGTCGTAGTGGAAGCACGATCCGCACACTCGTCCCGCAAAAATGGTGTTCTTCTTCTTGACAAAGTGGGAGATGTCGCTGTTGGTGGATGTGCTGATCTCCTCCTCGAACCGGCGCTGGAGGATGTCGCAGCTGGAACGGCGGTACTTGCGCAAATAGGCGGCATGGGTGATATACAGAGCGTCGTGCTCGAGGCACAGCTTGGTGGGGAACATCTGGGCATGGTGGAAGTAGGGGCGCTCCAGGTAGGTGCCGCTAACCCAGTTCTTGGACACCTGGATTCGCTCGTAGTTCGTGAGGCGCTTGCGGTTTCTGTGGACAGGAATTCATAAGGACATCTTGTACAGGGTGGACATATACAACTGACCAACCTCTTCTCAATGCTGGGCCTGTCCCGGTTGCCGCAGAGCAGCAGATCCAAGGTAAGCGGGTAGAATATATATTTGTCTATTATATCCTCCAGATATCGGCTGGCGAGGCACAGGCACAGCAGGTCTCCTTCCGAGCAGTATCTAAAGATCAGCAGGAGGCAGTCCACGTTCAGATCGATCAGCCTCAGGCGGGTTTCGTGCATTTTTTGTTAAATTATTAATAATTTTTTGTTTTGCGACCACAATCATGATGCAGTGTTGCCAATTTGGCTATTTCCCGCTAGAAAAGGGTGGCAGCTCTGGTTGCTCGAGCAAGCTACTTTCGATAGTTTGCTATCGATTGGTCAACTTCCGGTTGGCGGCATTATCGACACTTCTGTCCGTTAAATTTGAAAAGGGTAGAGTTAAGACCAATAAAAAATTTCCCATTTAGAGTTTAAAAGAAGAGCGGATTCTTCTGATTGATCATCAGATGCCTCCAGAATATAAGATAAGGAACATCTATTCTTTCGAGTATGTATTCATGTGAATCACTTCATATGCTGATGCAAAATGACCTGGAATTGTGAAATCTTAGTGTTCTCTGCCCTCTCGCAGTGATTGAATGATTCGACAGAAAAAGAAACAAAGAAACAGAAAGGCAATCTATTTAACTGTTATCTTATTTAAAGCTCAAAGGTAGAGTCCAACAAATGTAATGCACTTCTCAAGTTTGTATACTCAAAAACTGACGTGGATAATGTTTTCCAAAAAGATTGTTCCATTCACCGCACTAATATTTATATTAACGTTTAAATGATATAAGACTTGTTATTTATAATTAATTTTATTGGGGCTAACTTGATGGTATCACTTAGAATTTGGCCAGTGTCAGGATCACGGATGGATTGCCGCCACTCTATTCACAAGGCTTTTTCGAACCTCCGCCTTCCATGCATTCTATCTTCTTTCCGGGACACGGATTATCTGGAGATGAACCCTTGGCGGCGGCCTCCGTGGTGCTAAATATGGTCGCTACGCCACCGGATGGACCCGCCATGCCTACAATTAAGAGGGCACCACCTGCAGTCGTCTGCTTCGCCGAGTCCTGGCAATCCTGACAGTCCGGTGAGCACTGCCGGCCGGGAACATCAGGTATAGCACACGCATCGCTCGGATGGGGCCCAATGTAGAATGGATTGAATGGTGTGTCGTCTGATGTAGGCATGGTCCTAAAGGGGATGGGTGGCTCCGGAAAACGGCAAATCACGGGTGGAAAATTTTTGAATTTATGTTGTTGGTGTCCTGAACTGTTATCTCTGAAGTTAGCCCCAAAACTGAACGAAACTGTTGTCCAGTGGGAAAGGAAGTAAAGCCTCAATGAGAGCCATTCCAAAGCCTACTATAAAACATGATGTGGAGCGTTTTTTAAAAACAATGTTTTAAACTTATGACGTGGTTTTATTTAAAAGCTTAGAAAAAAATCAAAAAAATCAATCATTCAAAGCAAATATATACAAAATTCTGCAAAAGAGAATCCTATACTAGAAAAACATAAGATAATAAAGCCCTAAGAAACGCAAAAACCAAATGCAAAAATTTAAATTTAATACCAGCCCGCCGATCTTATCCGCAAAGCTCTTTTGAAATTATACTATCAGAGCTTTGGGCTCATTAAAGATTAACCATTTCGCATAGAATGGCAAAGGCTGAAAGAAAAAACACAATTCATGGAAAAATGATTAATGATTATTTACCTTTCCTGCTGTGGAATTCTAGTTGCAGAGACTAGACTTCAGGGAACCACTTCAAAGTATGAAAAAAAGACAAAATTGGCGATAAAATAGTTTTGATTTTTCAGAGGTAGAAAAAGCATTTCACAGATTTGCAACGATTGATATAAGTCCACGACTGAAATACCCAAAAATAAATAGACAGGAACTGCACATTTTTTGGGGACACAGAAGTCGAAAATACACTAAGTACATATCTACGTGGGATACGAATGCGTACATCCACGTACCTATATATATACACGATAGCAACAATTTAAAGTTATTTAGAACACTGTTTCCGCAATTAGGCACGAAGCTACCGAGAGATTTTTGCGCTAAATACCTTAACTGAGCATTTGATTGAGTCGAAATCACACAGAAAGCTGTCGGATCTGTCTAGAACAGTGCCTATATACAACGCACATTGGAACAACATGGGAAGATTTATTCTAATCTTACATCTGGAGTGAGTCAGAACTGCATTTGTTTGCGAAAAGCTGACAGCTATTCACTACCTGATACGCTCTCAAATAAATAAACATTAGATTAGCATACTATAGTAAACAATACTGATTACAATAATTTCTCCGCTCATAATCGCTTTATTGTATAGATAAGTCCTCAGTGCGGAAAAATAAATGTTTAATGAAAACCAAAAACAAAAACCTGCAGAGTGTCTCTCTAACAAAGAAAAGTGTAACGGCTATATTTTTGGGTCAGGGAAAGTAGCGTAGCTGTCACAGTTCAGCTCTAGTTTATGGTTATAGGTTTAAGAACCTTAAAAGTGAATTTCGGCTAACCTAGATCTCCAAGTACTTTTCCCCCAGCCAACATAACTTGGTACTTTCCATTTAACCAACATTAGGTTGCTTTATGACCTCTATTAGGGGCTTGCTAAGCTTGTACAGTACTTAACTTTGTGTTGTCAAAAATCAGATGGTATATTCTATACTATAAGGGAAAGAATCGTGACTTTCATGTTAGTTAAGAAAGAAGGAACGCGTATTTTCTGGATCGTTCGTTTTAACGCCCGTTGAGACTCTTATCACACTTGCACATGACAATGGCTTTTGCCATTTGAATTCTTCTATGGAATAGGTATAGGAATCTCGGAACTTTAAATACTCTTCAAATGATTAAAATTATTAGGAAAGTAATATATATTTAAGGCAGAAATTAATGTATTTTACAATTACCAATCTATAAGAAGTAACTCAGTTCGACCGAGACTTAGGAAAAAGTACTTGAAGATCATTCTTCAGCTTAATTTGGAATACAAATTTGAAAGTAAATGAATTTCACAATGTTAGATTCGGTTCAAAAAATTGTTGGGCTTTTCGCTAATATTCTTAATAATTAAATATTATTGTTAAAAGTTGATTTTATGGTTTTTTATTGACGTTATTGGGGCTTACTTGGATGGTCTTAAGTGTTGTGGAGTGTCAGGATCAGATAAGATGAATTTTCGCCGCTCTATTCACAAGGCTTATCCTCAATTCTCCCTTGCATGCACTCTATCATCTTTCTGGGACACGGATTATCTTGAGATGAACCTGCACTATTGTCTCTAAGGTTAGCCCCAAAACTAAAACAGATTTTCATCCAGTATAAAGGGAAGAAAAGCCTCATCGAGCACCATACTACAGAAAATCCCACAAATAAATATTTGCGAGAATTCCACAAATCTATAAAAACATATGGGTATTTTCCAGTCGGCTCTGGATCGATGTTAAGTCCCATATCGGGGGAAAAAGTTCATGCGTGGCAATGGAGCACCAAAAAAAATTGATAGTCACAATCTGAAGGTGACGTCGCCGTCAGCAGTTTTTCGCGTTTTGCGCAGTTCTCGTTCTCCCCATCGGAAATTTCATAATCTGAACAAAGTGCTCGCTCGGCCACAGGTAGAAATGCTCACTTACACCACCGAAAATCGGGTTGGCATACATGCGAAAGCCATCGCCTCGTCACGTCGCCACATCAGATGACAGTGGTGGTGTTGGGACCGACCTCTCCTCTGCTGGCAATAATACTTATTAGCTTACTGTTGTTTTTGGGGGAGCAAAGTCACAAGTATTTCCGCAACGAAAGTCACGTTCGCCAACCTGATAAGTTGCAGTCACTATTGTTATTATCAAAAAGGGGGGAGAATCTGCAAAGTAATTAGGAATCCCTCGGCCGAGAGGCGCTCTAAAAATATACTCTTACTGCTCCAAGAAGTCTCTAGATTTTTCGCAAACAGGTTATTTATCACCTTAGATTAGAATTAAGAATAACAAAAAGTTTGTTTTTCTGCGAATACACGTTCAAAATATTTGTCTCATCTTACTAAAATGTTGTATTTTGTTGTTAGTAAACAACAGTGACGCATTCAGACTCTCAAAAATCTTTTTTTCCCCTGACTCATTATTGTTTTCGACTTGTGTAGCTCTCTAGTTCTATGGAATTGATTTTAATATTCTAAGTGCTGAATATTGAAACAGTTTATGCTCAAATCATTAGTACAGTTGAATTTTCATATAGAAGACAGTCTAATATATGTTTTTGGGTAAATCTTTTCCACAGTGGGAGTCGTTTTTATAATATAAAAATTAGTTTAAAACAATCCCTAAATATTTAAACACTATTACAAAATTCTTGTCAGGTTGCCCTATATAATATTTCTGTAAAAAGTGTAGAAACTTATTTCATAAAGTTTATATTATAATTTTCTAACCCATCTTGTCGAAAATTCCCTTTTTTCCTATCTATTTATTCTAAAGATAACGTATAACTTTTAACTTAAATTCTTGCAATTAATTAAACCAAAGCTTTTCGCTCGACTTGCCCGATAACTATAGGGTTATCTATAACTATTCAAAGTATCTGAGAGCCTCCTAAGTCCCACGAAATAAATAATAAAAACACTAGTAATTATTTTAATTCTTGGTGAGATCAAATTTCAATGTATTATTTTTTTTCACGATTTTCTCTTACAAGATTTTCATATAGTAGACGAAGCGTAATACAGAAGTATTAAATAATAAATAACAATTTGCATTTGTTGCATTTTTTAACATGGAAACTAATGTGTTGTTTTAGAGCCCAAAAACAAATCAGGGCGACTGTCCTTTTTGATCAAGATCAACAGTTTGCAAAAAAATTAAAAAATGTTACAATGTATTGTACATAGGTAGGTGTTGTTTTTTTTTTTTTTTTTTGTGTGTTTATAGGAAGAATTGGTTGCAGAGAGGAGGCTGCTCAGGGCGGCACGATTCTTGAACGGATCGTGGCCACGGAGCGCGATTGGAAGGCAGTGAGTTCTTGTGTGTTTTTGTAGCTAAAAGAAAATGTCTAAGCGAGGCTTTAAGTCTTTGTTTGGCAGTACCACCTGCAGGAAGACGACGTGGAACGCAGTCAAAGGCGGCGCGCGCCCAAAAAGGCGCAGGATGTATTCACAGTGTCACATCGCCTGATGTGTCCATTATCCTGGCGGCTACCGAAAGCCGGCATACAGCCGGAGTAGCAGCCGACGCGCCAGCGTGTCCCAGAAAGCAACCCGTGGGTGAATTTCTCGAGCTCCGATCAGCCCATTTCCACATCCGTATCGGGTCCGGGTTCCGTGGACATGGCATTGGCATTCTGCGCCATCTGAAGCGTGTTTCGCGTGTAGTCTAGCGGCTCCACGCCGATATCCTCGTACTCGTGCTTGTCTCCCAACGGACATGGTCCGCCCTCGTCCTCATCAATCGCATCAGTGGCTGTGCCCTCGCTCTCCTCCTCCGCATCGCTCCAATCCTCGGCCACCTCCACGTTGACGGGCAGGTACATGTGGAAGGGTCGCTGTTCCCGCAACCACGGCGTCAGGAAGATATGGCTAGCGGTCATCCGTTCCGTGTAATCCTTTCGCAGCAACGACAACAACAGCCAGCGGACCGATCTCGAAAGCGTCATTGGTATTTGGACGTTTCCGTGTCGGATCACCGTGATTAAGTTGCAGTTTGCCTTCTCGTAGAACGGATACTGACCCACCAGCATTGTGTAAAGGATCACGCCCAACGACCACATATCCGCCGGCTTGCCCTTGTACGTTGGCTGGGGACAAAGGAGCTCCGGGGCGGTGTAAAGCGGGCAGCCAATCTTGTCGCTTAGCGTATCATCTTCGCCGTCGAGGATCATTGAGCCTTCAAGGGACTCGTACTGAAGTTTGGTTCTGTAAGCAAGTAAGAAAAACAATAGCCGTGAGTTTTCCTTCAGAAGATTGCATAGATTTATAGATAGATGTATGTATACAAAGCTTTATTACTTTGACATTCAGATAGTAAGTGTGGCAATTGATAATGTAACCTCTGTAAATGCCTTTTCGTTCCCAAAGACCGGTACATATTAAAGCCATTATGGGCAGCCATTATTCTGATCGCAGACTGTACCCCCGCCAAGACATTGGAGCTCTATATCATGTGCAATCCCTTGGGGCCTTGCGTAACCCCCGATTTTGTGGGGCCATTAGCTATAGCGCAATATCGAAGAGACTTGAATCGATCGGATACGGCGCAGCAGTGGCAGCAGTGCCAGTGGTAGTTGTAGTTGGCGTTGGCGTTTTGACAAGTCAAAAGGCGAAATCGAATTCGGCCGAGAGAGAGATAGAGATAGAGAGAGGAGAGCATTGTCAGTTTGGTGACGAAAGCGCAGCTTGCGACCCCCGACACCCATGAGCGAGTGCCTCCTCCGCCTCTCCCACTCCCGCACTCCCTCACTCCGCCACTCCACTCCACTCCATTGACATTGGCCCACATTCGAATGCAAAAAGTAACAAAAAAAAAAAAGGCAGCAAACACGGCGAATAGAGCCAAAAGAGAGCCAGAGCTAGAGGTAGCCGTCAGCTGTGAGTGAAGAGTGATGTGACGTATCGCAACTTGTTGCTGCAACGGCGCTTCTGCTGGGATCCAACCACCAATCTTGGCGGCACAATAGCAAACCACCGAGAGATACACAAACACACGGCCGCTAGCCATGGTATCGTATCCAAACATCCAAAGAGCCAAACACACAAAAAGCTGGCCAAAAAAACCTCGAGCTGACCCTGAACAAAAAAACAAGCTTTGAAAACGCGCCTCTCCTCGTCACAAATTACACGGCACACACTGTTAAAAATCGTCGAGCATTTCGATCATAAAGGTCAGAATCACATATTGATTTGGCATATCTTTTCAAAGTGTAAACTTTTAAGATCAAGGTTTATTTATGAATATTTTTGATGATACCTTTTCATATTAAAATCAAAACCAGCTGTTATTACATTTTAATATGAAGATCAAGGTAAATTATTTGTATTTAAATATGGTCTATGGTCATATAAAAAATTGAATTCTTATAAAAGGATTAGGGATTATTTAAAAAAAGCATGGCGGTATTGAGGAGCTGTAATTTAACATAACTAACATTGATCATCACTTTTAAGATCAATGCTTTCTTTTACAAGTTAATACAAAATATATAAAATATATTTCTGTACAGAGTACCCCAATTGAGAATTTGAGAAGTGAAGAAGTTGGAGATTGGAAGTAGTTACAGCCGGTGACCTCGATGGGTCTCCAGAGGGGGGCTTTGAAGAGCGTAGAGTTTTGGGGGCGGAATCTCTCTCTCTCACTCTCTCTCCCGTTGGCACAAAATTAACGTGCGATAGAGGTTAAAAAAATCAGAAATGAAAATACGGAAAACCGGCGGTGGCGACTAAGTGTTCAAACACCTTGAAGCGTTTTAAATAAAAGTATGACTACCGATAATAAATAAATACTCGCTCATATGCATGTATGTATGTATATAGGCGCAGGCACATATATACAAATTTTAATGAGGTAAAAATACAGAAGATCAGAGTCAGGGCCACTAACCGCAGTGCGACCTTAAAGATTTCGGCTCGTCGCTTGTTGTTGTGCGTGCGTGTGTGCGCGAGACTTCGGATATGGATACACACAATGTACACAAAGTACATAGTATAGTTATAGTATCTTTCGAATGGAAATGAGCGTTAATATTCGCATTGAACACACTTGTTGTTTATTCCTTTTTCGCCAAGGTGAGAGAGCGCTATAATAGACTGAGCAGAGATCTGTTGTTGCTGCTGTGCGTCTCTGGCCTGTTCCTTCCGCTGTTATTTTTGCATTTGGCTGAGAACGAGAATGATGAAAAATCAGCCGATATTGCGCTAATTGTAAGCCATACGGAATCGAACAATTGTTCACGTCATTCCCTGCTGATGTCAGTAGTAAAGTCGCGGTGATGATAATCAGAGCGGCAGAGCGTGTTTATTTGCATATACGCAAAAAATATACAATTTCGATGGCGAGAATATGGAAAAGAACACAGAGAACCAATGTGAGGTGGGCAAAGCACAATATTTCATCAGCCACTGTAGTACACATGCAGTAAAACGACACGTTGCTCTCTCTCACACACCCGAGCATAATATGCTCAACCCAAGAGAACCCGTAGTAGGTGGCCTCCGCCTTAGCTAACACCTCCCGCCCCCACCGCACAATTGCACATGCCGTATTGTACAATTCTTAAAATGTGGCAATGCTTCCAAAAATGTGAAGAAAAACAATGAAGGTGGGCCAACATTTCGGACACCACTGTGGCACATTGGCCCTTGTGTGAATAAGCTTCGTGACTCGGCACAGTCGAGGTCAAATTACTACGTTTGCGCTATTATCTGTTGCTTCAAGTTGGTAAAAAGTAACATTAATCACTCGTGATATTTCAATAACTCTTGAAATGTCTAAAATTAAATTCTTAAAAATATCAAATAATGATGAAATGATAATAAATAGCTAAAGCTACGATGACAAAAATCTTCTTATCTGGGCGAATCTGTATTGTAAAATTTTAATATTATTTTTCTATTGATATTCAAAGAGATTGTATTTTAAAAAGTAAATTAGAAAAGTTCTATAAAAAATTACTTATAATTTTCAGAAATTTAATAACAACTCTGAAATAAATATTCAAATTTTTAAAATTAAATTTAAAATATTTGAATATTACTTCATTTTAATAATTCATAAATTGAGATCAATTGACTTCAAAAATATTTTTACGTCATTCGGAACTATTATTTGGACGAATGCTGTCTCACACAAACATTCATACATACATACGCAAATACGCCGCGTGCATGTGGCTTGTCAGTATAATTGTTTTTGTTGGACTATTGGTGATTCGATTGCAACACTTGTTAAATGTTCAATGTTACCCACAACGACAACAAAAACAACAACAACATAGGCCAATAACAAGAGCAACAATTGTGGCACCACCAAAACTCACACAAGCACACACGGCAAACACAAACAAGATCTCTCGCTCATAACGAGTTTTTATCGAATTGCAAAATAAAGCGACCAAAAGCCAGAGACATGTATGCAATTGAGCTGGTTGCTTTTTGGTATATGGATGTAGGGGGATTTCGAAGGTGTCACCACACAACTCACCTGGCCTCGTCGATGAAGTAGAACCGCTTGAGCTTGAGGTCTCGCAGGATAATCCCGTTGCGATGGCACACCTGGACGGTCTGGCAGATCTGGTGGAAGATCGCTCGCGCCTCGGCCTCGCACAGTCGCTTCTCGTGCCGGATATAGGTGTGCAGGTTCTCGTAGACACCGCTCAGGCCACCGGTTGCGTCCCGCTCCTGCGGCACCGGCGCTATTAGGATGTAGGTGCGATCCTTGGACAGCGGCACGATGTCGTGGACGGGCCGGATCAGCGGATGGCCGTAGATGGTGCTGCGGCGGAGCTCCTCGTCCTGCTGTTGCAGCTGGAAGTAGGCGCGCTGCACCTTGTGCAGGGGTTCGTTGACGATCCGGCAGAGGAACTGCTCCCCGGTAAACACGTCCACGCAGCGCAGGTTCGAGGCGGTGAGATCGACGAGGTGTCTGTACGAGGCGGGCGTCTTGGCGGCCACTGCCGCCGAGATGTGACTAGGCTGGGCACTGATCAGATATCGCTGCTGGATGAGCTTCACCGGCTGCTGGTCCGTGGGCTCCGCCGCGATGCCCAGGGCCAGGAGTTCGCATGCGCCGTTAGGGGTCATCAGCTTCTCACGGATCGTCTGCAGCATCTTGGCGTTGGGAAAATTCTCCTTCTTGGGGGTGAACAGACCGGATCCCGATGGAACTCCGTCCTCCTGGCTGGAACTCATGCTGGATGATGATGATGCGGGCGAGGCTGGCGAATAGTTGACTACTTTGTTGGCCGCCGCTACCGACGCCAACGCCGTACTGCTGTTTTGGCCGCTACTGTTATCCATGCTTGCTTGTTTACCACTTAACTTTATCACAGTTCTTGCTTTCGCGTCTCCGTCTTATTTTTCGCCGATCTTTCTGCTTCTTGCGCTTAGCTGTACTTCACGATTTCTTGTCCACCGCGATTGTTAATTGTTTTGACATTTAGCGACGCGCCGTTTAGCGTGCGACTGTTTCGAATTCGTTATTCCAACGCGGCTGCTAGTGCTGGCGAAATGAAATGCGAAAGCGCGTTATTCCTCAGCGATTTTAAAACAAATCGAAAACGCGCCCGACTTCTCCGCAGTTTGAATTTCGAATGTTCCGATGACTCGCTGCTTCGTGTCGTTGTCGCCATCGTGAGCGCTGGTGGAAGCGGAAAGCGGAGAACGAATCACCGCTCTCCCTCTCGCTCGCATTGTTTCTCTGTCGCTCTCCCTCTCCCGCACAAGGTTGTGCGCGCCTGTGTGTGTGAGAATGCGACGGCTCAGAGAGAGAGAGAGCGCAAGAGCATCGTTATTTTTGAAAACAATTGCGCTGAACGCTGAAATTCCGACTTTGGCCTGCATGTGTGTGAATTCTCACACACACATGCATGCGTCGGGGTTCGCGGCGAGAAACGAGACGTTGGATTTGAATGCCCGCGATAACTCTTATTTCGAATATTATCTTTACAGCAACCCTTAAAACTGAATATGATTTTACATAACAAATAATCTCAGAGCACTAAATTAGAAAGAGGGAAAGTAAACATTATGAACTTGATATACGCAGATCCACGCTGCGTCTCTATATTTTCAATATCTATTCGATCTGGGCGAGAAATCAATGTGATCTTTTAAAAATACAGTTGTTGTATGTATTTCATGAATATATTTATATTTTAATGCTCCCATTCTTTAAAAATATTTGTAAGTTTTCTTACTCCAAATAATATAATTAATAACGAACTACATGTTCTTCAAAATTTATATTTAATACCAGAATTAATTATTGTTTTAAATATGGAAATATGTATCTATCTAATTAAATTACAATGGTTTGTGCTAGTCAATGTTCAAGGTTTAATCTCAAGCTCGATTTTCTGAAGGACCTTATATTATTAGGATTAGCTTCTGAAATATTTAAATTACTCTCTAAAAATAATTCATTATATTGTTTCTAATATGTTGTGCTACTGACTATTTTTATTTCAAAGATTTTCTCAATTTCATGTTTAATTCATCAAATCGATCTTTAAATTTCTTCCTGTGCGAGATCATTACTCACTCTGTCTGTATTGGTATTCGTGTTCGCAGTGCAGACGATTTCATGATTTTTGCAGCTGTCCCTAAACGAGGATCACTGGGCTACGCAGGAATTACGACAGCGACAGAAGGTAGTGATCAGAAGAGATCTTCGAGGAGCAGGAGCAGGAGCAGGTAAGAACCACTGAGCGGGCATTATGTCGCAGGTAGATTTCTATGTCAGCTGCACTATTCCAACCCCTAAGCACCATGTAGTGCACCGATGCAGGGCTGTACTGCAGATGCATTTGCAGCTGGCGCAAGGTGATTTTCCCACTAAAGACATCCGTCTCGACACAGATGAGGTCAAAATAATAGAAATGCACTACCAAAATCTTGAAACTGTACATTATTTTGGTTAAGATGTATTTAAAAACACACCTTTACTGCTGTCAATTGATAATGGGAATATTCAATGCTAAATAAAAATGTCAAATGTGCCCGTCGATCCAAATAACATAAAAAGCTAAAGGTTTCTAGCCATTATTTAAGAATATAGAATTGGAAAAGGAGCTAATATTTTGACCGCAGCTGTACATTATTTTTGGGCGCTATCCTTTAAACTCCCGATTGAATTTTTCGTAATGTAACGCTCATTTTGAAACGCAACGTCTGTTTCCATTTCTCCTGCTTCTTCTTATTATTTGCCCAAAGCAGCCGATAAATACGACTGAAAAAATCGCGAACAACGGAACCAAGAGAGAGGTAACAGAACGAAAACGTCGTCTCGCTCTTCCTTCTCCGTCCGTCCCTTTCCACGTTTTCGCATCTGTTTCTCATAAATGTAGATGTGAAGATTTAAATGAGGAAATATACTGGTACCGTGTCCCGAATCTGATCAAAAAGGGAGTTTTATTTTGGGGGTGGCTATATTATATGGATATTTATTAATCAGGGGAATATATACACTATATATGACACATTCCATTCTGGTTCGTTCTGGTTAATGCACTTACATATAGTATAAGAAATACATATGTACATATACATATGTAAATAAATGTATTTTCCTGAAATAATCAATAGCAGTCACCAGTTAACAAGGTTGAACTTAGTATAGTATACATAATTATTTCACAAATAAAATTTTAGTTTCATCATGGGTTGAAATTATGAATAACCTAAGTTTGCCAGAAGGAATTAGTACATATATTTCATTATAATGAAATTACTCACATTACTTGCTGAAAAATGAATTGATATGAAATGCGGTTGGTATATACATATTTATTAATAACTCGAACCAAATTCCGAATAAAAAACGGGATAATATTAAATTCGAACCCACCAGCTCTGCACAGATTTTAACTAGCACCTTATCTAGACACTTAAGAACCAGTTCTTCAATTCCATTCAGATCACACTGCTTCCGGTATGTACGGGATAGGTGTTTCCATTAATTAACTATTTTTAAAATCGATTGATTTGTCACATTGATTAATTTTTGTTTAGTTTATCTTAAGTTTCACTGTGGAGTCGCCCCTTGAACCCACTGTGCCGCCGAGCTCCACCAAGAAAACGTTACATTTTAAATTTTGAATTCGAAAATAGACGTTAAACTGGTGCTGGGACTGAAACAAAGTCGAATGAGTTCTGCTTCGAAAGCTGTTGTGGCTTTTTCTGCGACTCCGAGACGTTCGATAAAATTTCAGCATGAATTTTTGTTGTTGCCAAGCCGCTTGCGGCGGCATGAAATCTAGATTTCTCTCTCGCCAAAGTGGTTAAGTGAATGCGTCATCATCGGCTGCGTCATCAATCCGGGATGACGATTCAGACTGCGATTCCCCTTCCTTATTCCCCAGTTGAAACACCATCACACCGTCACCGGGAGCGACATTCCCCCGAAAAAGACACAAACAACACGACGCACACCTCGCCTGATGGGTAAATATGTTTGTATAACTTGTATATGTATCTGACGGGTTGGTGGAGTTTTATATGCGCTCAGTGCAAAGTTTCAGATTCGCACGAAATTATGGTAGGTGAAGTTCTGGAAGTGAAATGGTGATTGGCTGGGAAATGCACGATGCAAGGCCATGCAATGACTGCGGGAAAAGTGAATGTAGATTAGGCCGATGAGCACGATAAGAAATTACACTTGCATGCGAATTTTTAAAGCCTGAGAGTGACTGTCTATAAAAAGGGTACCAACAATAATATTTTCATATATATTATTTTGAATATTGAGTACTATATATTATATATTTTAACGGCTGTTTTCGCCAGATCATAGTATTTCGAGAAACAAAGCAATTTAAAGTACTAGATACTCGAGCATTTTTATATTTCACCAGAAAACTAACTTTGGGATGTCGAAATTGGTTTACCCTTATATAATATTGATCATAACTAAGCCAAAAAGTAATCAAATTGCATTCGGAAAGCTTTTCTATGTTAGTTTTAAATAGGCTAACAAATCAGCATATAGATTTTTAAAATGTAAGAAATCCAATTTTTTGTCAATTTTTGAAAATTTTAACGATGTAACCCCTTATAAAATATTGAAAAAAATTGCAAAAACTTTTTTTCTTCCGTACATACCTAGAAAGACTTTCCTGTTAATGCTGATCAATAATATATATGGTTTATGGGGTCGGAAATGGATCCTTCATTGCTTTGCAAGCTTCTGACTAAAATTATAGGTAAGGGTAATAAAGTATCTAAGTAAGCTAAGTCATAATAAATATAAGATATTGTTACCATTTTTGGATCATAAGGAGCTTAAGTTTCTTTGATTAAACAGGTATGTACATTTTATTTTTATTTAATTATGTAAATCTGATCTACTTACATATTTAAATGTATATCCATACAGAAAGAAGATATATAAAACTGATTATAAATACAGTTACAAGAGTTCAGGTTATGGAAGTTATACAAAGCTCAATGGTGTTTCAATCTATATGAACTTTGCTGGATCGGTGTAAATTCGAACGGCAAATCGAACTCAAGCATCACAGAAGATACACTCTCACTCTTTCGAGCGTGCAGTAAACATACAACAACAGGTTGTCGGCGGCGGCGTCGGCTGTTTTGGAGAAAGTGCTTATTGCCAACAATAATAGCATCAGGTGCAATGACCACATATACTACACCTAGGCGGTGGTTGGTTAAATAAAAAATGAAATATATGTATAAATTTCCATGGAAACGCGACGCTCTAACGGCGGCGAAACTTATAAGGGAACTTGATCTGATTTAAAATTACGCTATAAGTGTGGATTTTCTGGCAAACAGATTTTACTGTGAACTTACTAACAAATAACTAAAGCTTGTTTAATATTATACAAGCTGCTTACCGTTAACATTAACCATTAAAACTTTCTTTTCATTACAAAGAGAAAGATTCCCCATTATGTTTTCGATGTCATTGAACTTTTGTAACAAAAACTGTTGTGCTTTTCGAGATCAATTTTCTATAAAAAGGAAATATTTATTTTAATATCTTGATTGTTGTACAATTTTCTATATTTTCTAAATGATGTGAAATGGGAAAAAACACTATCAGTTTGAAGGACATTATTCAATGGCCTCAAACACTTTCTCGCTACCTACACACACATTTATGCGTAGGTGGTGAAAATTGCTGCCCTTTTCCAGGTCTCGATCCTCTTCCCAGATGTGTTTCCCAGATGCCAGCATGCTGAGGATTCCGGGCTTTGTTCAAAATATTTGTAATGAAGGAGATACGATACCCGGCCGAGAAATGGTATTGACGTTCCCGCACAGCACACATATGGCTTGGAAGTAACTATTATTACCAGTCACGGCGTGGGAACCGGCTCAGAGATGTCCCGGGATTTATTTAGAATATTTTTGCAGTTCCTGTGGGTACAGAGCGAGGTATAGGTAATTTGCGGCATCATATTTATAATACGGGTAGCACTTCCCAGGTGAAAATTCCCGATGCCTTTCCACACATCATGGCGAGTTTGAGTGCGTCGCCAACAGTAGTGGCCGGTCACCCCGTCCCCGTCCCTTACACATATCTCAGACAAACAATTAGTCCGTCATGGAAAACGTTTGAAAATGAATTTTTCAAGAAAAAATTAACCCCTTATGATGCTTATCTCGGACACAAAGGAAAGAAGAAAAGTACAGGCTGCGGAATACCATTAACCCTGTCAACCCCTAAATGACAATTGCCTTCAGCTATCAAAAGGATATTTTTCAATAAAATATTTACCAAAATATGTAGTTTCATCAAGAAAGCATAAGTACACTTTCTCAAGAAAGCGTTAATGTGATTTACTGGACTTGGGAAAGGGTATAAGAATTTTGCTATTACAAAAGAAAGAAATACAAAAAACTTAAAAGCCGATCCACATTTATGACTGGAAAATATCCCTAATCGCATCTTCATGGGGTGGGTTTGTCCCTGAATTTTTCATCAAGTTTTCCCACTTTTCACGTTAGATCTAAACGAACTTTGGCCCTTTTCTCCAATTTTGTAATTGCGCCATTTATTTGTCTATTGTATTTTTGGGCGACCCTGTTTCACCCGGAAGGAGCCCGGCCTCCATTGTTCCTTTGTGACACTAAACTAGCTGAAAACCTCTTTTTTTTTCTATTGTATATTGTCATCATTGTTACACTTTCAAGGAAAGCGAATAAAAAAACTTGTAATTTTTTTCAAGAAAATATACGCATTAAACGATGATATAATCATGCCATCAGAGATCCCTAGAAATGTATTTTTATTTACATATTTAAGGTTTTTGTGTCGATTTTAATTAAATTTGCCTAAAAGTTGGCACCGCTTGGCTTTGACCGCGAGATATAGCCATCTTTCGAGATCCGCGCCATCGCACAGCCGCAGCTAATCCCAAAACAAGTTCGCGGCCCAAGAGATGCTCAGTCTTCCGAGCATCTTGAGCCCAGAGCAGCATCCCTCAATGAAACTCTACGCTTCTACGCACTAAGTATGTCCTGCAGTCGAACGATATAAAGAGTCCTGTGCACCACCTGCTTCCTGCGACTGACGCTGAGATTTCGAGCCGAAGATATCCTTGCAGCTGAACATATGTATGCGCCTACGCTTCTCACTGGGGTAGGTTCTCCTATTGTGTGTGGTACAGGCTGAGATCTCAACAGTTCTGGGAGTTCAAATGTGTTTTTTGAGTCCTTAAAAAAATGGAATCAACAACTGTACCACAAACACAGGCCACACCGAGCATTAAACGAGTCGGTCTTTCAGGTTTTACACTGATAAAGGAACTCTTTGGGTCTAAAATATTTCAATATTTTGAAGACATATTTTAAATTTACTTATTAACAAAAATTGTACGTAAATCTAAACTTGATAAAAATTTAACTCAAATTAAAACACAAGCCTCATCAGTATACATGAGTTTTAATATAATTTCAATCATATATATAATATTGTATACGTTTATTTACACAGTTATAAATATATATTTATATATATGTATATGTAGTTATTGAAAGACATGTACTATTGTTTAACAAATGCCGAGTGTGCATAACGTTTTATAAATATATTTGTACGTTTTTGCAAAGTAAATATGTTGGTTTGTATATATGCAATACGATTTCTGCAATATGCTTTTGGAATAACACTCAGTAGACAGCTATACTATGTTTTCTGGTAAAGGTACTCCGTTATAATAGTTACCAAAATTTTCCTCGATCATAAGTGTTAGCCATATGTCTCGTTCAACGTTGGGTTTTTTAGGAATGCATAGAATTCGAAGAGGTTAAGTAAAGAGGGATCTGTTGCACCGATTCAAACCGTAGCCTCTAATAATACCTAAATAATTAGAATGGAAACTGTAACTTAAGAACTTTTTATAATAACAGTTAACTAGACATTCAGAGTTGTTTTAAGAGTGAATTTGTACCTCATTATTGTTATTTCATGATGTTTTTAAAATTATTCAACAGAACTTTGTTCCAGGCAAAAAAATACAATACAAATTAGTAAGCTTTAGCTATTTACATTTAAGATTTTGATTAAATAGGTTTTTTAGTATTCAAAACAATGTGTATTTTTTCAGTTTCTCCCGATATTTGTTTCCGATTAGATCCTTGATCTGGAATTGAGTTTATTATACTCAGATCCTGATCTTTAAATTTAAATAAGCTTCTCAAAAAGGTTTCTGATTCGATTTTAAGCATAATAAAATTAATAATGAAAGGCTACAGAATCCGTTTCGGAAGAATTGACTTAGGAATATCCAGAAGTTTCGTTTTCACTCTCCTCCACAATGGACTTCTTGTCGTCCGCCTTGCTCCGTCCAGTGAATCTCTCGAAAATGGTGTGCTTGCCGCCACTTTTTGCCTTGCCCGTAGAAGCTGTACCCTTGAACGAACCCCACGGCACCTTGCCGGCCTCCGAAGTGGTCATGAGGATTGAGTAGGAGGAGCACACCTCTCCCTCCTTGCTGTTTCGGATGCCGTATAGGAAGTACACCACCATGCCGATGCACACCCAGACGAAGAATCTTACCCAGGTAACAGCGTCCAGGTGAACCATCAGAAGGATGTTGCAGAAGATTCCAAGAGCCGGAACAAAGGGAACCAACGGTACCTTGAAGACTAGACCCCTGGTGTTTTGGTTGTGCACAGCCATAACGGCCACACAGGTGCTGGCGGCGAAGATGATGAAGCCATAGATGATCAGGGCCCACCAGGTGCCAGTGTACAGCTGCGTCCACGACACCTTCAGTTCCACACAGATGGCGAAGCTCAGAAAGATGAAGAGCATCACAGCCACGGACACTACGGATCCGGGCTCGAAGCGACCCAGCAGTGGCTCCAGGCACCGGAATTGGCTCTTTAACCTGCCGGCCAGCACCTCTTCGATCATCTCACTGGTGGGCGACGACGTATCCATGCTGGACTGTGAGGCCACCTCCTCGTCATCGTCGTCGTCGTCATCAGGACTGCCCGGCAGAGCTGGCACCCGTATGGTTGTGTGGATCCGCTCCATGGGCCGGTACCGCAGGATGATCACACTGGCCGAGACAATGGTGTAGGCCAGTAGGGTTCCAATTGACATGAACTCCACCAGCTTGGCGAGGTCGAAGACCAGGGCAAGGCAGGCGCTAAGAACCCCGGACACTACCAGGTTGAGCAGCGGAACCTGTTGAGCAAAAAATCCATGAGTTTTTACGTTTCCTTTGCCATAATTTTCTTCCTTACCTGTGTGGTGGAGTTGACCTTGCCGAAGCAGCTGAAGAGCAGTCCATCGGAGGCCATGGCATACATGCAGCGTGGCAGGGCAAACAGGGAGCCCAACAAAGTGGTGGTCATCCCGCACAGCGCTCCAATGGAAATCAAGTACTTGGCCCAGGAGAGGTTCAGTTGGCCAAAGGCCTCCGGCAGCGAGGCAGCCGGGTTAATCTCGCTGATGGGGATCATGAGAGTGAGGGCGGCGCTCACGAGGATGTAGCCCACGGTGACAACGAACAGGGACAGAATAGTGGCAATGGGTATGGAAACCGAGGGGTTCTTGGCCTCCTCCCCGGAGGTGGCGATGGAGTCGAAGCCCACGAAGGCGTAGAAGCAGGTAGCCGCTCCCGCGATGACGCCACCGATGCCGTAAGGCAAGAAGCCGCCCTCCGCCTCCGACCAGTTATTGGTGTCTGCATACCAGAAGCCCACGCTGATGACCAACACCATAACGGCGATATTGACAAGGGTGAGCAGACTGTTGAATACCGCCGTGGCCTTGACTCCTCCGGCCAAGGCGGCAGCGTACACAATGCACACTAGGAATGCCAGGATATCCGGATATTGTGCCAGTCCTGGCTCGTGGATACCACCAGTTAGCTCCAGCGTTGTGTTGCCAATCCAACCGCCTAGCATTGAGTCGACGTAGCCGCTCCAGGCCCTGGCCACCGAGGCAGCGCCGAGCATGTGCTCCAGCAGGATATTCCAGCCGATGACAAAGGCCCAGAACTCGCCCATCGAGATGTACGTGTACACGTAAGCGGATCCCGCCTTGGGCACTCGCGTCCCAAACTCCGCATAGCACAGCGCGGCCAGCATCGAGATGAAGCCGGCCAGGACAAAGGAGAGGATGATGCCGGGTCCGGCCATCTCCTTGGCCACGGTGCCGGTCAGCACGTAGATGCCAGCGCCAACCATATGGCCAATGCCTGGGGGAAAAAAGCGGTGTACATAAGTGTCATGTGTACCATATATGGTATATGTATATATATTTAGGGGTGGTTCCCTAATCTCTGGGGGCTCGAAGGCAAGCATAGGGAACTGTACGCGATTTAATTACATTCTGGTTTCGAGTCAAAGATAAGAAGAGTTTCCCACATCTCTGAAGGAAAGAGATTTGTATCCCCTAACAAGGAATTCCCTAGGGATCAGTTTCTCAAATAAAATTTTAGTTTGCTTTTGCTAGGATTTGTTGAAGCGAGAAAAAGACAAGTGGCATGACAGATTTCTTGATTATAGACAAATATGATTTTAATTAAACGAAGTATAGTTACTAGGATCACATACTTTAAATTAATTTAATATTAATTTCTATATAAGACCTAGAAAATTATTACAAGATTTGATTCAAATGTTTTCATAGAAATACATATTTTTAAGTCTTGCTTAAAAATGATGTATTTAAGAGTAAGAAAGAGTACAACTAAAAGTTATCTTCAATGTATATTATATAATTAATTATAAAATAAGTATTTCAAGCTGAAACGAGAAAAAAATCCGAAATTTGTATATCCTTGTATTTAGACTTAGGATCATGGGATCAAATCAAAAATCTATGATAACTAAACCAAAAATGCCTCAAATTCAATTCGGAAAGCTTTTCCGTGCTACGTTTTTCTAGGTTAACAAATCTGCATACTAAATTTTAAATTTTAGGAAATCAAAATTTTTGGTAATTTTGGAACATTTTAATGATGTAACCCCTTATCAAATTTTAAAAAAATTTGAAAATTTTTTTTTTTTTTTGACATGGTTAAAAAGACTCTTCTGTTAAAGCTGATCAAGAATATATATGATTTATAGGGTCGGAAATGTTTCCTTACCGGATTTGCTAGCTCTGACAAAAATTATAATACTCTGAAAAGGTTTAAAAGTGATGAAGAAATTTACACTTGTTGCCTATTTATCACTTTCTATTTTGTATATTAAATGGTGAAAATAAATATTAAAGCCCGCAAAAGCAATTTCCTAAAGGCAATTTATATCTGGCAGATGCTATGATGGTCTCAGAGTAGATCAATAATTATATTAAAATAAAATTGTTAAACCTAGGATGCAAAATTACCCTTCCTTAATCTACTTCGATACTTGGATCATATAATTTTCAATTCCCTTCCAATTTAAAGTATATTTAAGTTAAGACGTAAATATAAAAACAATCCTGGCAGTATGCTCTTCCTTATTACATATATTTTTTAGCTGACAGATGTTAAGATTATCTTATTAGAATTATGCCAAGTCATACTCTTAAATACCCAAGGAAATTCTTAAAAATCAGCTAGGACACCGGAAATATGCCGGCAAGCAATTGATTTATCTCAAGTACCCAGTAAGGCGATGTCGAAGGTGTTGAGACATCGGTTGAGCGGCGTCTCCATGACGTCAGTGGGCACCGACTTGGTTCGGTTCATTTTGGTGCACAGACCCGACAATATGTGCTTCAGAATGGCACGTCTTGAGCTCGGCATCCTGGCAAATTCGATTGAAACCAACTGGGAAGGAAGTTAAGCCGCACAGGCAACACGATTTGAGGTCGATTATAATTATTATACAATTTTTATTTAATTTTTTGCGGCACTTTTGGGACACTTTCACTTGTTGTACACAAACAGCTGTGACTGTATCGATTTTTGCATCAATCTCGAAAGCTCCACAGGGCTCCATAGCTTGCAGAATGTTTGCACTCCGGAAAGGAGGCAGGCCAGCTTTTATCAGTGAGCTTTTATTTTGGTTTGAAATGTAATAAATGTTAACTGAAAACCAAAAACATTATATTTAGAAAATATTGAGGCTACAAGAAGTAAGACAATACAATGATCTATGGGAAGAAGCCGACAACCTAGCCTCGGGAAGCCTAAAAATGATTTTAATTAAGATATTAAAGAACTCAAACAATTAAATCTTACATTTTTCTGACCACTTCTCGAGTCTGCAAAAAAAAAAAAAAAGAAAACAAAAGTTTGTAATCTTTGGCTAGCCTTCAAAATAGAGCCCTGAAGTATACAATATAATTTTTTGTAAGATCTTAACAAAGCTAACAAAATTATACCCAAAGTAATACCATACTTACGCAACTAAGATCAATGTGTTTGTTTACCATAACCGGAAATAAAATTTCCAAAGCCATTTCTTAAATCAAAACGCAGTTTCTAGTAATCAAGATTTATAGATTTTCGCTTGATAGAATAGTTTTTTTAATATCTTCACACGTCTTTCATCTCAACGAACTTGACATCAATGAATTTTTAATGAAAATCTTTCAAATTGAAACGTCTTGGTATTGCCCTGCATGTGTTTCTAACATTTTCAGTTATAGTTATTAAATAATCGGAAATGCTTGCTTTGTTGGAAAATAATCATGGCCTTTGCATGGTTAAAAAACTCTAATTGTATTTGCGATATTAAAATTTAATAAAATGAGAGACCTCCACGTCAAACGTCTCAAGCTTCAAAATATGTAATTATTTGCTTCTTTATTAATACTGTTCACCTTAAAGGTGTGTCCGAACTCTTAAAGCTTGTTAAAGAACGGGTGATCTTAGCTTTTGCTTAATTTTATTACAAACTGTGCATGATGTCTAGGCAGCCAATGTCGATTCGCAAATCCGAGATGAGAGTTTCGTTGATCTCCGTAATAGATATTGTGTCACACCCTTGATGAGCCCACAGTTAAATGTTTTATACTCTGTTTTAAGTCATAAGTCCGTATGTTTATGCCAATGTTCATTATGCTTTGTACAAGCCTAATTAATTGAAATTTAATGCAATGTTTTAAGGCAAGTGTTTGGTGAAGTTTAAACATAATAATCGGGATGATGTAGTCGACTCGAGGGTTCCCTTTGGTAAGCCTCTCTTAAGGAAAATTATAGTTTAAAATTAATTCTGGATCCTGTTACAATTATATGACTTAGAAATAGTTTCCAAATAAGATTACCATAGATGTTCCGTTTTTGTTTCCGTTGAAACAGAAATATGGACATGGCTAGATCAGAATTTATAGATCATTAAATTTATAGGTTTTCAATCAGGGAAAAATCTTTAAAAAATTTTATATATAAGAAACTTTGCTTTCTTCCCTTTCTTCTTTCTTTAATTTATATACAATATTCAAGGCACTACAATACAAATACCCGGAGAGTACCGGGTACAATCAAATCGCAGTCTAGGTTACGTGATGTTTGTCAAAGGCAGAAGCGGCTTTGTCACCTCTGGTATCGCGGTATCGGTGCGATCGTGCATGCACTCGGGCTTGCTAAGGGAATTACCAGTACACTGAGAGAAAATATAATTAAAACCAGTCATTAATATGGTAATTCTCATATGTTAACACACCTTATCTGAGGCATAACAATACAATAATGTTTAACAGGATATTTTTTAAAATATTAGAATTGATTTTTTTATGAAATGTATATTTTTTTTTTACAATTTATGATAAAGAAATAAATAATTAAGAAATAGCAATAATCAAAACTCCCATAAAGAACATTTAAAGTTTAGTTAAACTTTTCCTGTAATTATAATATTTGTTATATTTACTGTTTGAAATATAATAAATTTATAGACAATATCGCACCAAATAAATATATATTTTTTCCCTGTGTACCTACAGTACCAATACCATATGCTCCATCCCATCCGTATTCTTCTGCGCGCCCCGTTCCCGTTCCCATGACGACAGCTCCGATAGCCAACTTACCATCTCGCCATGACCGTTGCCATTTGGCTAAAAATCTATCAGCATCACGAAGCGGACGCTGGGCTTCCAAAACTCTGAATACTATGTTAATACCTGTTAGGGATGACCAGGCGCATCGGCAACTTCGTCAACCTGTCCGCTATGCCGGCTGCGGCGGCTGCATGACAACATCTCCGCATCCACATATCCCACTCCTGAGGCGACTCCACCACGACCAGATGTAGTTACAATGACGGATTTTGACTCTTTGGCCCTAAAAGCACACCGGCCGAAGGTGCAGTTTTTCAGCTCGGTTTTCAGCTCGTCTCCGAAATGTGCCAGTCGCGCGCTTGGGTCAAGTCAGCGGCTAAGACGGCGGCCAAGACGGCGTGTGGATGCTGCTCACGCGTCCGCTCTGCCCACGAACTCCATATGAATGGAAAAAATGTATGGTCTTGGGCTATGGACTTTTAAATACTCTATCTAAGTTTTAGAGCTTTTAATTTCTTGGTTTATAAATAAAGAAACGAGAATATTGTAAAGGCAAACATGTGTGTTTTTAGTTTTGAGATATTTAAGTCCGTTTAATTTGATTTATTTAATAATTATTTCAACATGAATATATAATATTTTATTCATCAAATAACTTCAAAAGATAATAGTAAATGGTAAAAGCTAATGATAAGGTTAAAGGTCTCAGTTTTTAGGAGAGTCTAAGGACACTTTCTGGCACTAATGATTTAATTTAACACGTAATATTTTCTGTTTACGTCTTAAATATAAGCATCTTAACTCTCCATATACATATATGATTCCCGATCCTGAAACAAGTTTTCTTCGATTAAATTGAAACAAATGAAGATTTTAATCACCATAACCCCTAACATTTTTAAACTCCAGTCCAGAGCTGGTACTGTTTGGCGTATTATTTTTTTTCATTTTCATTGCAATGCTTAGATAAATCTTAATCTATATTCCATTCTTATGGGTTTATATTGCCTGCTGTCACAGTACTCGTTTTGGGCCGCAGAATAAATTAACCCAACTCGCCGATAAATCGGAATAACCCCGCTTGGAGCTGAAAGAGTGTGCGTGTATAAAACACCGCGAGCAAACGTAAAATAAACAACAAACAATATATAAAAGCTACTAGCATTGGTGTTTTTCTTGCTGTTTTTGTTGCTGCTATTTTACTTGCCGCGTCTTTGGATTTTTGAGGCAATATCCGAAACGATTTTTGTTAAATCATACGGCCATACCGGCCCGTGTGTGTATATAAACGAAGACGAGTCTCCTCGGCGCTTAGTACGGCTACGTCCACTTAGCCAGCTGCATCCCAGCGACTTATTTTCCCCAAGCACGAGTCCCGAGCAAGTGCAGTAAGTCCTTACCTAGTGATATGTGTGTTCCACAAAGATCGAACGTTCAAGTGAATTTATGCGACCGCCTCGGAGTGCCGCTAATTGCCGCCAAGTGCGGGCCAAGTTAATAAACCGAACCAAGTTAAATGTGAATTCAGTGAAAAACCAAGAACTGGCTGGCAATGAAGATCGTTTGAGAAATAAATAAAATTAAATGCAAGCCATAAACCTCATTGCAGAATCAATCACATAACTAAACTGAAATCCTATTTGGCAATTTATTCCGGTTTCCGAGAAAAAGAAAAGTGGTCAAATCAATAAGCTTTGAATTTTACGGTTGGTTCCCTTAAAGCCGATACACTGCCTTGTTTGGTAAATTTGTCAAGTCAACTGTAATATGTTTTACGTTCATATTTATTCAATGATTAAAAAAAAATACATTAATGAAGTTATACAACAATTTACTGATTTCCCTTTCAACCCACACACAATGGCCATTTCTGTATCTTTAGCCGGCTCAATTGACAAATTAAATTGGCCAAAATTGTGCGGCCTCTTAAAGCCCAACTGCAAATAAATAAGTAATTATAATCCCAAAAATAAAAAAAAGTCCAGACATAACATAAATAATTATATTTGGTTAGTTTTTCCGATATGAATTTTTTTTCAGATATGAATTGTTAATAAATAATAAATTTAGGTATATTGAAAAATATTAAAACCTAGAAATTTATAATAAAAAAATATCCTTTTGCATAATTGATTTACTTTAAATTTTAATTTTAATTTGTTGAAGATTTAATGTAATTTTCTTTAAAATGAAACAAAACCTTTCTTGCATTGGATAAAGATTACCTCATTTTGATGCTACTTTATTAATTTATGTGACTTAAATCACACTTAATTACCATAAAATCTTAAATTCAGTAGCATTTTTTGCGCCATAGATAAAGATAAGAATTCTGGTTTCTATCCATAAATTAATTTATATTGAATAATATAAAAAAAAACTAAACATTTATAAAACAAAATATCCTTTGGCTGTTATTGATTTGCCTTAAATTTCAATACAATTGATGTAAGAATTATTTTACAACCAGTTTTGCCAGTTCAACAAACATTTTAATATGTAATAAATTAACCAAAAATAATAATGCCAAAATGGAATAAAAATATAATTATACAACCCACGAACAGGGTGACCTTGCTTGTGAACTTATTCTTACCGATTTTTAATACCTGTGATGCAAGTAATTATATCCTCGCTAAAAAGAAGAGAAATAATACTTTATGGCAGAATCATATTACTAAAATAAAACCGCTCGCCTTCGGGTTAAACCTGAAAGTAATACGGATTATAAAATCTCACGGATTCTAACTGCGTACATTTTTTATATACCCATTTCGCGCAGATGAGCTTCGAAGAAGATCAATTGATTTAAGCATTTCGGGATTATTAAATGGCATTCTTTTTGTAAATACGTTTGACCGTTTTTTCTGCGCTTGTTTGTAATTATTTAAAACGCGAAACAAGTTTCGCAGATCCGGTGTTCAAATGCCATTTGCATTTCGCTGTTTATTTGTCAATATTGCTAACTGTATTTTATTTATTTAAGTACCCAGCGCGAATCGAGCATATTGAGACTTTTATGGCCCACCTGTGGGTCATCCTCGGGCACTAAAATATTGTTTTTGCTAAATAATAATACATTTAATTTATGCTAAGCACACGACTTAAACTTTAAACTCAAAAATTCAAATCAAATTGCTTGTTAATGGCCTCAAAACGGGTAGTGATCATCGGCGGGCTACCAAATCCGCGCTCATCCCAAAATTGGCCATTAAATGAATTCGAGATGTGACCATAAAAGATAGCCAACAATGCATTTCACCGATTTGTCAATCAGCTAAGGCCCAATTGTGAGAACTTAGAGCTTGTGGCTCAGAGAAATCAATCGCATTTGGACATACTACATGCTGCCACTTAATATACATACTACGTGCCCATGCATATATTGATTGCTCCGATGCGATGCGATACCGGAGTGCGGCCCGCGGACTAATCACCTGTTCGCCGTGATTAATACGAAGATCTACGCCTATGCGAGCCGCTAAAATGTCAAAAGTTCAGGGTGAAGCCATCAATGTCCAATGCTCGAAGAGGCAATGCTGCTGTTGGCCAACACAATTGAATATGATTGCTTACACACACACTCCGGGAGATCCCATTCCTTCTATCTCTCGATTTCGACACCCAAATCGCCATTCAATAATGGCCTTTGAAAATTATAATTGACCAATTATAATTATTTGTGAAGTCCCCAGAATTATGAATCTCTAAATCCATCTAACTGAGACATTAACGTGTTTGTTTGTTTAGCAAATTAAATAAATGATCCGCACAGGTTGAGAAAATAACTATATCAGGGCAAGTGGCAGAAAAACATATGGCATACTTGAGAGTGGCCCACAAATAAATGGCCAATTTTTTGACATAGTGAACCAATTTTTATCAAATTGGATATATAATTATGCGCAACGTGCAAACTGAGATATATCTGAGGTTGGGAGCCAATAAAAAAATTAGGTTAAGCGAGGCGAGGAGAAGCAGGCACCAAAAGAAATACCATATTAATCGCGTTGAATATGAATCGGATGTATGAATGAAGGTGGTTGGTTAGTGGTGTTTCATCATCATAATCCGCTGGACATCTTGCTAATTTTATTTACAACCGCGACGAGGTTTTAAGCTTGTACAAGTAAGAGGGGAATCTTTGGATAAGGAAAAGTAATCTGAACACCCTAAGGCTTGATTAATTAAATAATTAATTAAGTAATAAGGAAGCATAATTCATCCCAAACATTGAAATTATCCCAGAAGTGACGCAAGACCCCAGAAGAACAAACACAGAAGAAGACCCTCCACTTCACATGCCAAATCATCCGTAATCAAATGGTACTTTTTTCCACGTCTCGTTAGCTTAATGCTTGGAATAACCTAGACAAAAGGGGCCACAATGAAAAAGCACCTAATCATCCACTTCCACATCCCATAGTCACATTCGTTTGGTAAAAACAAGCGAGGGAATTGCAGAAGCAGAAGCCAATGCCACACACAAAAGGCCCCAAAAATCGAAGCCCCTTTATTATCAACTGCGGCTAAGCAAATAGGCACCAGGCACTCGTCACTATTTGTTTCGCCGCCGCCTCCCTTCGCTTCGTGTTGAATTTATGGATTTTGAAATCAGCCGCACATATATATATTTTTTTCTTTTTTCTTTTTAAAGGTTAGTTGTATTATTTAAAAAACCAAACCCGTTTTAGTGCCGCGACGCGGAGTCGGTGCAGCACCCTCCGTTCCATCGGGCAAAAGAGGTCCGGCTCATCTCATCACATCTCGCGGCTCGAGCAAATACTCGCACTCGTACCTGCACTCAGCCGTAATTAGTGATAAAGAAGATCTTACCTCACCTGGCCAGATGCTCTGGAGTTGACAAAACTCTCGGCGAACGCCTATGCATATTTCGTATTTTCGCCAAAAATAGTTTCCTCATTAAGCTTTTATGATGCTATCGGTCAACCCTTTTCCGCCTAACCCATAAATGAGTCACGGCGAAGGTCGTTTGGCCGGGGGATTAAGTTGCCACCTCGATCAACGAGTCGAAATGGGTCATAAATTTAAGTCGATATTATTAAGATAGTATGGCAATAATTTTAATTTATTAAAACTTCAACTTGAAAATAATCTTACCTGTCAGCACTTAAATATAAACAAGCATTAATATTGAAGAGTATATGTTAACTTGGCCATTAATTTGGCTTTATCTCAGGATTTTTGAAGATTAAAAGTATCAGAGGATTTTAATGGTGAGCCACTGTTTCATTAAATATGGAAATTACCTTAAGTAAAGCTATAATTTTTATAGTTTTAGACTTGCCATTTCGTTCTAGACCTTCCTAGTTACTTTTTTTAGCTTTTACTTAGAGTTAAGAAAACTGTAAAAATATAAAATGTAATTGTCATTGTAAAAGTCAGTCTTTAATATTTTATGTTCAGTCATTAGCTCAAACCTAATATATATGAAACAAATAACTCAAAAAGGATTTAGTTTAATGTTTTTACGATTGACTTAAGAAGCGAAGGAGCTACCATTAATTCTATTGTTTATTAAAAATACACCACCTATAATTCTTTTTTGTTTTTGTTGGTTTGATTACAGAATAAAACTTAAGACTTATAATAAAGAAGATGGTCAACGTCGGCCACATATTCGTGTGGGCCTTGCTCTTGGTGAGTGCAATCACATCGGATCTCTAGAGATCGCCATCAGTTAATGAATATTTTTCCGATTAACGTTCAAGGCCATTACTTCGGGCACTGATCTGAGCGGCGATGACAATCTCAACAACGTTTTGAGCGAATTTGACTCTTCGTCAAGACTAATCCGCGACACCTCTCTGTCGGCCAAAAACATTGAGAAGATCGATGTGAAATGCGACCAAGGCAATGGCATGTTGGTCGAGGTTGAGTTCTCGGAGGACTTCGAAGGAGTTATCTACAGTCAGGGATACTTTAACGATCCCCAGTGCAAGTATGTTTTTCTGTAAATATTCGAGAGTATTATTATATTATTTTTGTTTCTCCAAAAGCTATGTGAAGGGCGACAAAACTGGTCGCAGCTTTGTATTCTCTGTGCCATATAACGCTTGCGGCAGCAAGCCCGCCTGCTCCGTTTGCGCCTCCGTCGAGAATATCCTGATCATCCAGAATGACAGGGACATTCAGAACAATTTTGATATTGCTCGGAAAATATCGTGCAGTCGAGGCGATGAGCGGGAGAAGACCGTGTACTTTAAGCCATTTGTGGTGGACATGCTGGAGGTCATTTCCGTGGACACTCCCAGTGGTCCCGTTAAGTGCTGGATGGAAATCGGTACTGGCGCTCCGCCCAATATCAAGCCAATTTCGGGAAGCCTTAGCCTCGGAGACGACATTACGTTCACCATCAACGTGGAGCACTCGGAACAGCCTTGGGATGTCAATATACTGCAGTGTTACGCCTCGGACGACATGGACTTCGAGGGCCGAACCACAAAGAGGCTCCAGCTCTCGGATAATCGAGGGTGTTCGATTAAAAAGAAGATTTTTGGGGAGTGGAAAAGATATAAGGGAGGATCGAGTCTCACCTCCACCTACTACAACACCCTGAAGGCGTTCCGGTTTCCCGACCGATCCCAGGTCTATCTAAAGTGCGACATTGAGCTCTGCAATGGTGTTTGCCAGAGGGATAACTCCTGTGACGATTCCAACAACCTCTACTGCCCCGAGGACCTTACAGACCCGCGGAGGGATCCCGCCTGTGGCGGTTCCAAGAACCTCTTCTGCCCCGAGGACCT